>CACRXK020005140.1:0-29097 GCA_902702795.2 Paramuricea clavata
TTCAATTTCTGTGTTTCTCCTTTGGGGGTTGTGCCTAAGAAGATTCCAGGCGAGTTTCGGCTTATTCACCACTTACCTTTTCCACGAGGAGCGTCCATCAATGACGGCATTTCGCCTGAACACACTAATGTTACTTATAGTCGTGTGGATGATGCAATTGCCATTATAAAAAAAAATAGGTACAGGCTGTTTTTTAGCTAAAACGGACATCAAGAGTGCTTTTCGCATTATACCCATTCGTCCAGCGGATTACCCTCTGTTAGGCATCATGTGGCAGGGAAAGTATTATTATGATAGAGCCATGCCCATGGGGTGTGCATCTTCCTGCCGCACTGCTCTTCAGTGGGTTGCTAAAACTCGGTGTAGCATTCCACATCTTATTCATATCCTCGATGACTACCAATGGCCGGCGTATCCTACGAACAATGTTGCACTGCCTTGAGGTTTTTTTTGTCCATGTGCGAGTATTTGGGGGTGCCAATCGCTCCTGAGAAAACGGTCGGCCCTTCCACAATTTTGACTTTTGCTGGCATCACACACAAATGCAATGGAGGCTCGTTTACCAGCGACAAAATATTGAAAACGCGCAGTATTCTTTCCGAATTTCTTTGCCGTCGAAAGGCAACCTTAAAAGAGGTTCAATCTTTGATTGGTCTGCTTAATTTCGCTTGTACTGTCGTACCACCGGGTCGGGCTTTTCTGCGGCGTCTCATTGATTTAACGAAAGGTGTTAATGCCCCCTTTTATCGTATTCGTCTAACAAGGTCAGTTAAAGCAGATTTAGGCCTTTGGAAATCCTTTCTGGATAATTTCGATGGCCGGTCGTTTTTTCGTTCCGATGATTGGCTCCCTTCCAACCGTTTGAATTTGTATACTGATGCCGTTGAGGGTCATGGCTTTGGCGCTATATTTGTCAACTTTTGGTTTTATGGGCTTTGGCCTGAGGAATGGAAAAAACTCAACATTGTTGTTTTAGAGTTTTTTCCAATTATCCTCAGTGTCCACTCATGAGGTCATCTCATGCGAAACCAACGCATAGTATTTTACACGGACAACGCAGCATTGGTCGAGATCATAAATAAGACTACTTCACGGGATCCCACTGTGATGATATTTGTGCGTCGGCTGGTTCTAGCTTGCTTGAAATTTAACATTCTATTTCGTGCTAAGCATGTTCCAGGTGCCAAAAATACTTTGGCTGATGCTTTGTCACGTTTACAGGTTTCGAAATTCCGCGAGCTGGCGCCGGCGGGCGTGCAGATTTATCCCTCGGTGATTCCCGCCCAGATTCTTCCACACAGTTGGCAGATATAACTTCTAGTCTGCTACGAGCGAGTTTGCAGCCACCGTCAGTTCCGCCGTTCCCCGCGCGTTATTTACCAAGTTTTTATCAATGCTTTTTCGCGGCTGTGGTCTTGATACCATGAAGTATAAATAAAGGCCACAGTTTCCGTACTGGCGCAGCCACTTTTGCGGCAGAGTGCGGTTTTTCTGATGCCCAAATTCGTGCTATGGGGCGCTGGCGATCCGATGCATTCCTCAAGTATATTCGCATACCAAGCTTAAGTTCGGCTTCGTCTTAATTGCGACTGACTGTGGCTGCATTCTTGTGTTGTGAGGCAAACGGTTAGTAGTAGGCCACAAATATATGTCTAGTTAATGAATAGCACATTTAACGCATGATAACACTTGTCTAGCTGATGCAGGGGCTAGGCTGGCGAGGCTTTGTTAAGGATTCATCAGGTTTCAGCTTGTGTAGTTTTTATAAGGTACTTTGTTGCCTATCCGTGTGCTGATGCAGTGGCTAGGTTCATGGTCGGCTTCAGAGTTCTAATTTACTGTCAGTGCCATACGTCTATTATTAAATTTATACGTTCAGTAGTGGTATTTTAGGTTACACTCTTATGAGACTTCGCTGATTATTTGTGATATCATGAGTGGCCGTTTGCCTTGCTTTCCCGATTTATATCAATTTAGTCCATCGGCTAGCTCTGGCGACGATTTCTCTGATGATTGAGTTGCCTCCATACAGGGCACATTTGGGGGAGGCCACTATATTTTAATGATAAGATCTAAAAAGTCGGTCCCAAAACCTGAATGGGACGAAAAAGTCGGTCCGGCTAATATCTGAAAGATATTATCATTTTGTGTCGAAAAAAGTAATAGGTGGACATTCTGGAAATGGAAGTTGCATAAACATAAGAAAGACGAATTAGACAAAGAAAAACGAATTAGACATACACAAATTAGAGTTCACTGACACAAACCAAGAGAGCAACTAATCAACTTCCATGTTACAACAGTTCAACCAACGTAATGCGATCCGATTACCTCAAGCCCCCGCGGTGCAGTTAATATGTGCATTGTTAGTCTTGTCGTAAAAGCGGAAACTTTGGAAGGCAGAAGTATATCAGCGGCGTAGCCAAGATGGGGGCTCGGGGGGTTCTGCAATGGGCATAAGGACTGCCCTTGTGGAAAGCTGAAATCCGGGCAGAAATTGGGGTGGGGGTACGATGTGTGAATAATGATACCCATCTCTTCTGTTTGCCAATAAAAGTTGAAGTCTTCCCTACCTAGAATCCTAACTCCAGTAAAAAATGCTTATGGTTGCTTTGAAGCACATTTGAACTTGAATTTGCGCTCAAGGCGATACTCATGACCGACTTCTACAAAAACGAAGACATGATGCTATTTTGCTGTTGTATTTGCGTGTACAATACTATGTTTTACATAAATATTTTTTCGATCTAACAACATTAGGCGACTTAAAAATGTCTTTTTGTGGTTGTAACTTTTCTTCAAACCTCGTCCTAAAATACGTGAAATAGCGTTCTAATGAATCTAGAAATTCAAAATTTTCCTCGCGCCTACGGCGCTCGCATTCGAAATTCATAAAAATTTTGTCCCCCCCCCCTTCCAAAGGTTTAGACCACTGCAAAAGTTCGGTAAAAACTGAACGTTTATTGAAACTCTATACATAAATATTTTTTCGATCTAACAACATTAGACGACTTAAAAATGCCTTTTTGTGGTTGTAACTTTTTTTCAAACCTTGTCCTAAAATACGTGAAATAGCGTTCTAATGAATCTAGAAATTCAAAAATTTCCTCGCGCCTACGCCGCTCGCATTCGAAATCCATAAAAAATTTGCACTCCCCCCTTCCAAAAGTTTAGACCACTGCAAAAGTTCTGAAAAACTGAACATTTAAACTGTTGGAATACTATCCCCGTCTTACCGTCTATGCGCTTTAAATAGTTGGCTTTTCTTACCAAACACAAATACTACAAAAGTCGGTCCCAGAACATAGGACACCCCCCCCCAATCTTTTTTGAATGTGCGCCCCTGTTTAGTCTTATTATAAAAACTGAACTTATATCGGAATTGGATTATAAAAATTGTATAAAATCTGGCACTGAAATAATTGTGCATCTTAGTAAACCTTCTTGGCCTTGTTCAGGTTTAAAAATATCCTCAGTTTAATCTCAGTAACACAAATGATGCCCAACGCCATGTTTGCAAACCTGTATTTGTATATATTGTATTATTTATCACAAAAGATGCCGCATGAATGCATGATGTACTAAAGCGACACTAGACTTGCATGCATACACTGGCATGTCTGTTTGGTATTTGCTTTGAGGCAAGTGACAATATAAATTTCTATACAACTCACATGTAAACTACGGCGTAAAAGTTTTTGAAATTGAAATAGTGGGCCAGTGTGTGATATATACGTGTAAGAATTTCCTTACGTCAATCTGCGCACATATATTTATAATCATCTGTTCAATATGCAAATTCCACACAATTAGGAGTAAATATGTTATGTTTTGCTGTAATTATAGAAGCGTAATATACTAGTCGAAAAACGCAAGCAGCATCAGGGCCAGATTACATGGAGCACTTTCAACCCCGGGGTTGAACTCGGACCTGGGTTGAAAATTGTGTCATGTAATCGTGCGTTTGATTTTGATAGAGTTTTCTGGGACACCGGTCAACAAGGCTGAGTTCAACCCCGTGGTTGAAAATGCTCCATGTAATCGGCCCCTTAGAGATTCCTAGGCCTGAAAAAATCCCAACAAATAAGAGCAAGACGTTAATTAATGTGAGGCATGTACGTATAAATCCTCGAACTGTATAGTTAAATCCTTAACAAATATTTCGGCATTAAAATAACAGAAGTCTGTCGGCATGCAAACCCAAACAAATACCTTATAATAAAAACAAATTATTTGATAGCATGCAAGACGAGCATTATACAGAGGAAATAATTTGATTTCCGCCATCTCAACAGCAGAGCAGCCTGAGCAGCCACCCTGTGGGCCATAGCCGTGAAATAGAGCATGATTTGGCCGTATAATATATGGACCAAATATTATAATGAGTTTAATAGACATAAAATACACTTAAACTGGACAATAGTCACAATATTTGTCAATATTAGGTCAGGTTTTATGACAACTGAACAGCATCAGGGAAAGATTTATCGCTGTATGTACATTTTTGGCCGCCAGACATACTGTATCCACTGACTTCCTGTAGTTTTTGATAAAATGTTAACTTTGAATGAGAAACATCTGTGTTGCCGTTTATATTTTCGGATGTTTCTCCTGTTTCAAGAATCAAGGTAGATTATTTTTGCCTTGAAATAATGTACGAAAATATGATACAAGTCAAGCGCGTGCTATATGGAGTAATAAGGAGTATTACTATTATCGTTATTAATGAAGCTCATAATAGTATACTTATATATGCTTCAGGGAATCATATAGAACTCACAAGGGCAACATAGTTGCTGTTAATGAAGCATATCTATGTTATATCTACCATTTCCATATCATTGCGGAGTTAATAAAAAAATGTTTAGAATCAAGGTAATAAGCAATGCATTATAAGAGCGAACAACAGTCAAAACACATTATGCTAATAACGCTATTTAATAATACACAATAACAATTTGATAGTAGGCTATTGACCATTTGACATAATCTACATAGTTTAAAATAGAATGGCTGTAACCGCTTAATATCAAATACAGTATTGGTTATAATTATGGAAACTACTTCGGAAATTTAAACTAAACAATTGTTTTAGAAAAGAACTAGAATAAACATAAGCATGGAATTCCTCAATATATCACTAACTAAACCAAGTTTAAGCATAATAATGTATCATATTTCAAAACTAAGCTTTTATACAGCTGAATTCCGCGATTTATCAATGTTGATTGCAATGTTCAAATATGAAACACCTACTCAATAGTTAGGCCTATCTGTTTTGTACAAGTGCAATTTGTCGGCACACTAGCAGTGTCTGTGGTCCGAAATTTCAACATTAACATGCATATATAATTATATGCACATTGTTGCAGAGTATTATGTTGGTGTACTAATGTGTATGGCAGTCTTCGAAACACTTAGGTTTACGTCTGCTCTAGCTTGAAAAAAACAAGAGGAAAATTTCAGTATTTCAGTCAAAGACATCCATTTTCGATGGTATACATTGATATTGTGGTATACATTGATATTGTATAGCTGATGCTGGTAACACTCCAGTGGTCCCGCAATATACTGTAACAAACATGTGTTGTATGAATATACTCGCCAATGTTCAAGTAAATAAAACCGCTGAAGCTATGGAACTTTTAGGCTATATCTGAGTCCAGCCCACACAAGAGGACATGAGTAGTCGCTGCATGTTTCGCGAGAATACATTACATTCAAAGTTAGTATAATGCTTTTAAAGCATTGAGCATTTGAATAAAAGCTGTCTTCTCGAAATCCTGTTAATGAAATATTCTGTAGTTCTCAAATTTAAAATCATTGATAATTTTGGGTATGATTTAACTTGAGAAAAACTATAGAGACTAGTACCATGTTTTGATCGAGGGCACTTTGCCAATGTCAATGGCTGACGCTTTGTTCCTAATAGCAACACATGTAGCTATATAACCTCTATCTAGGTCTAAAATACGACGCATAAAAATAACTCGCAGTTCTCAAATGCAAAATCTTTGATTATTTTGTTTCAAATGTAGCCTAAAAAACACAAGCGGAGAATGCGGTCTGATGTTCTGAGGAACAGCACATTGACAGACAGCATCGTTGAGACTATATGGTCCCGTATTTAGCAACATTTGTATAATAATCGACACATTAGCATGCTTATGGTCTAAAAATACTGTATTTAATGAAACACTTACATCATCATCACCACCACGTTTTGCCCGTCGATCTACAAGCAAGAAAAATACATGTCAACATACGATCTTCAAATATTTCCTTTGTACTATAAAAGTCGCGAAATTTTAGACTTACCGCTCATCTTTTAACAGTTTAAATGTCAAATATCTTCAACACGAGGTATATTAAGGCAACTGTTTCGAGTTTGTCAACGCAAGAATGACTAGAACTCCGAGCGCTTAGCAATGCTAACGACGAACAGCTAAAGGCAAGGCCCAATCTCGGGAGAACCACGAAGGAAATGACAAATAGCTCGCGTTCCGATAGTTCAAGTCCTGCTGTGGATTCAAGATTACTGTTTAATTTTCAACTCAATGTGTATAGCACCGCCTACTGTGACAATAACATTACAATCGATTCTGTTTCGAAATTATAACTCCATTCATGAGTAAATGGAAAATTTTATAGTTAATACACACACTATTTGAAGTCGTAAACTGCCTACAATGATTTATTTAAAGATATTTTTGCAAGAAAGTGGGCAAAATTATAACATACAAGCTCAGGTTGTTTGATTTAGGCGTCAAACACAATGACACCGTAGACAATGTCTATCCGTAAAGCTATTCGCTGATTGGTTAGTTTTCACAATGTATTTCATAGCATATTGATATGGTCTGTCGCTCTGAAGCAAAATCTTGACTAGTTAATTCCTGTTATGGATTACTACAAGAAATTAAGACTAACATAGCCCTAAAATATCATCTATGCAGAATTTTTGTCAGTATAAAGTGCTATATAAAAATTTCTGCATCAAACAGTGCCAGATAAAGGCCCCTTTTGAATCAGCTGGCTGAGGCAATTGAACTTGATAGCTTGACTCTTAGGAAGTTATCAGATATGCAATATCGACATATACACTTGATTTGATAATATAATTATCAAGCTAAATATTTCAGATGGATTTCTTTCTGCTGAGCGGTGTACTGAAATATGAAGACTGTAGAAATTTAGATACTATAAATTAAGATACTATATTAATATAGCTACTAATTTAAGATATTAAAACATTCAAAGAAACATTACGGCATTCTGCCAAAATTTCTGAGTTTACGATACAATATATATATATATATATATATATATATATATATATATATATATATATATATATATATATATATATATATATATATATATATATATATATATACCCGATGTAGTGATTCTGGACTGTATATAACCTATATATGTAAGCCTACAGTATGCTATAACCTCGACAGTCAGGATCTTTACTTCCCTTGCGACTTGCGAGCCTGACTCGTTACAATGATTATTCTAAAGATTTCACCGTGAATCGCCAAATATACAGTATTTACTCGTTTAAGCGCTCTATAAATGTTAGCTGTATTTACAAAATATTTACTTTGTAAACGATAACAAAGAATGTTTGCCACAAAAAAAAACATATAAAAACACTGAAATACTCCAGGCTAATCACGTACAAAGCCGTACAATTGGCTCTGGCCACTCGGGTTGAAAAATTACCAGTGATTGGTCGATCTCATCCTCTCGTTCGCAGGGCTTCACAATCTCATTTCCCGAGCCAATCTCGTTCCCGTTGTATGCCCGTTCGCAGGTTAAGGGTGGGCATACAAAGTAATTCGAATTTCTCGGCGTCGAAAATTTGATACTTTTCTCACTGAAATCGATTGAAAACAACTAAAAATTCTGGAAGAAATATGTACGAAAGGCTCGGATTGATAGGGATACAACTACCTGAAAAATACAAGGAGCACTTCGACGTTTCGAGCGAAGGCGCTTCGACTTCATGTACCGGTTAGTGTTTGCATACATCGCTCTCTCCTCCGTAGAGACAGAGTCTTTTAAAGAATATGAAATTCGAAGGCATTGAAATTGCGCTAGAAGGTATCTGGTATGAAGACAACCGCTGAAAATCGGTGTGCGGGCGAGGGGAAGAGAAGGAACTGAATAGCGGAAGCCTCTGCCAGATTTATGTCGATACTGTTACAAATTGGCGATATCTGTAGCATCCGTATATTATTTCAACAATCCTTTTTGTTTTAAATTTTATTTGATAATGTGAAGACATTTTGGATAAAGATCTGTTGGCCAACATATATATTTTGGTATAATATTGTGTTGATGAGATTGAATGAATGAAAATAATAAATAGTTTTGGCTGAAGGAAACTTTATGGTCTAATCAGTAACCCAAACAACTTTGCTGCCTCTTTCTCGTTTGAACAACACAACACCATGCTCTCACCATCGCCTTCAACATCAAAAATCTTGTAATTTTCAAAATCCTATATTAAAACACACATTCATTGTAAAATCAGCAATTTAAAGTATAAAGCCGAAAAAAATTGTAACTATTATCATCGAATTCTGTGCCTCAGTGTCTAATTCGGTAATGTTTTTTGAAGGTCTACTTGACTAAATATATCTGTTGTTTGTGAACCACAGACAAGCACAACACGTTTTCTTGCTCCGCAAAGCCAAAATAAATTTTATAATATATAATTCATACGCAAATGAGGCACTGAGCCATTTTGCCAGACTGCTCGAGAATTTGCACGAGTTCTCCTCCCCCCGGTTTAACGAGATATTGGGACATAAATCGAACAGAGGCTTCTGCTATTTTTTCCTTCGCTTCCCCACGCCCGCGCACCGATTTTCAGCGGTTGTCTTCATACCAGATACCTTCTAGCGCAATTTCAATTCCTTCGAATTCAGTCATATTCTTTACTGAAAAGCCTCTGCGGAGGAGAGAGCATACATCGTACTTGATCTTTTATACTGTCGGTATTCATGATAAATATGATCTCCTCAAGATTGAGAGAATGTTTGCTGGGAAGTGTGGACTTAACACTACGTATACCACAATATAAATTCTAACAGGAGAGTAAAATATAATTTTTAAAGCGCATATAAGTATTGGTTATTTTGAGGCAACGAGGGGATATGTGATTTATAATAATATTTATGATAAACACATATCCCCGAGGTGCCTCAAAATAACGTACTTATTTTTTCACATTGCGAGGTCGCGTTAATGAGTCAGAATATAGAAATAATTCTTAATGCCATATTGCCTTCATGATGTTGCCGGGGTTTTTCAGTCTCATTTTTTTGTGCTGCAAAAACATTGTCACATTGCAGATGAATATTAGAGGGGATTACTAGAGGGGAATATTGAATATATTCCCCGATAAGAACAAAGAAAACCGAGCAGGGTCAAAAATAAAGTATATTAGAAGCAACGTCAATAATCCTTTAATTTAGAATAGAAATTTAAACCTTTAGTCCAGTTTTAAAGACATCAGCCGCAGGTCCACACTTCACAGAAAATATCTATCATTCTTGAGGAGATTATATATATTTATCAGTAAAGGTCCAATGCGATGTATACAAACACTAACAGTACAAGTCCAAGCGCCTTCCCCGCTCGAAACGTCGATGTTCACCTTGTATTTTTCAGGCAGTTGTATATCCCTATCAATGCGAAATTTTCGTACATATTTCCCCCTGAATTTTAGTTGTTTTCAATCGATTTCAGTCTAAAAAGTATCAAATTTTCGACAAGAAATTCTCAAATTCTCGGGAACCATTCTTAGTTGTGGGGTTGCCATTTTATACAATCCTACTTATGATGTTGTCAGTTGCTCTCGTGACCAAGATGGCCAGCTTTTGTGCGCAGAGTTTTCCAAGGATGGTAATTTGATCCAGTTGCTGAACATATATGCTCCAAATACCACAAAGCCGGCGTCTACTTTCTTTGAATCATTATATCAAGTGCTTGATCCCGACACCCCGACGGTGTTGTGTGGCGATTTCAATACTGTGGTGGCTCCGATCAAAGACCGTTTTGGTTGTAACTCGCAATCACCCTCGGCGTATAATTGGTCAGTGACTTTGCATCACTTAATGTCCACGTATGATTTGCACGATGCATGGCGTACAATTCATCCAAATGCTCAGGAGTACTCTTGGCATCGCCCCAACGGCCGTCAAGCCTCGCGAATAGACATGATTTGGCTTTCTGCCTTGCTCTTGTCCTGTGTCAAGCGTGTCAACATCCTTTCCTTTTTCCGCTCCGACCATTCCACTGTATATTTGGAGCTTTGTCTTCTGTCCGCCACCCATCATGGAGATGGTGTTTGGAAGTTGAATACTCGGCACCTTTCAGATGAGTCCTTCGTTAAACTTGTGTCGGACTTTGGTCAAGTTGGAGAGTGTATAAATCTTCTTTCTTGTCGCTTACTGCGTGGTGGGATGCAGGCAAAGCGCGACTAAAACAATATATCCGTGAATTTTCTAAGAAGAAAGCTGTCAGCCGTCGAAAGCTCATTACATTGTTAGAGCATACCTTATTTCATTTCAACGGACGTCTGCTCAATGGTGACGAGGTCCTTCCAATCATTGAAGATGTTAAAAGTGAACTGGAGCCTGCTCATCGAGATGAAGCGGGAGAAGCCCGTATTCACGCAAACGTTCAATGGGCAGAAGAGGAAGAAGCCTCTATACCAAGTATTTTTGTCGGTTTAGAACGTAAACGTGGTCAACACAGGATCTTTACTTCAGTTAAAATCATGGCCGGCACGGTGGTTTCTACCTTCGTGGGTATCGCTCGGGCGTGGGTGGCCTTTTATGGTTTACCATTTACATCGCAGAGCCTAGATCGAATTGAACAAGACTTCTTCTTGAATTCTTTGTCATTGAAACTGTCCAGAGCTGAACAAAGTTTGTGTGAGGGGGACTAATTGAGGGGGAATGCAAGAGAGCACTGGATGCCATGGCTACTGGTAAATCTCCGGGCCTTGATGGACTTCCAGATGAGTTCTATCAACGTTTTTGTTCGCTTCTCGGAACTTATTTTGTCGATGTCATTAATTTTGCTTATAATCATGGACAATTTTTCCCCTCGCAGCGATCTGGGGTTATCACGCTCATCCATAAGCGTGGGGATCGTCTTGATATGAAGAATTGGCCCCCCATTACATTATTATGCGCGGACTATAAAATTGTTGCCAAAGCTATTGCCAATCGTTTGTTGGGTGTTATTGCCAAGGTAACTCATTCGGATCAAACTTGTGGGGTGGCGGACCGGAATTCGTTAGAAAGTGTTCGTTTGCTGAAGGATGTGGTTTTTCATGCCAATCAGAATCGTAAAGCAGCTGCAATTATTTCGCTGGACCAGGAGAACGCGTATGATCGGGTAGAATGGGGGTACTTATCCCGTGTATTGCAGACTATGAATTTTGGTCAATCCTTCCAGAAATGGGTACTTTTATTATATTCAAATATATGTTCCTATATCCTGATCAATGGTGAAACAACTGAGTTTTTCTCTGTCTCTCCGGGTGTTCGTCAAGGCTATCCCTTATCCCCTTTACTCTACGTATTGGTGGCGGAAACATTAGCTAGTGCAATTCGTGCGGATCGTTTCATCGATAGTTATATCTTACCAAATGGCCGGTCTGTTAAGCTATGTCAATACGCTGATGATACATCTGCTATCGTAACTACGGACTTGGCATTGAATGCTCTGTTCCGTCACTTCCATTTGTTCACAAGATACGAGAAGGCGTCTGGGGCTAAATTAAATGTAACAAAATGTCATGGGTTGTTGATTGATACATGGCAATCTCGTTCCAATCTACCAATTGCTCTGAATTGGTCCAATGTGGAAATCATTGTTCTGGGTTCTCGTATCTCTAATGATAATGAAGAACAATGGGAGTCAAGGATCAAGGCCTCGAAGACTACTTTGTCAGCTTGGAACCGGAAAGCGCTTTCCTTTCGCGGACGCGCTCTCATTGCCAATATGCTGGGGCTGATTACTCTCTGGTATCTATGTTCGTTTTCTGTAATACCTGAAGCAATCATTAAAGCTGTCAATGGGGAGATTTTTCCGTTTGTATGGCGGAAGAAACGAGAGTGGCTGGCTCGCTCCTCAGTCACACAACGACCTAATCAAGGGGGTTTAGGTGTGGTGGATGTCCATCGTAAGATGTTATCTCTGCATGTTTTATGGGTAAAGAGGCTTATTTTTCGTTCCAACTTGCCGTGGACTAGTTTCTTTTCTCAGTATCTCATTCGCGCATTCCCTGGTCGCTCTGTTCACCAAATTTTGATTTTGGCGGTACCACCGAAATATTCTATGGACGCTTTCCCTCCGCTTTATCGATCTGTGATGACGGCTTGGTTTGCTCTGGAACGGAGGTTTGTGGACAATGAATACGTCATTTGCGGTCCTCGGTGGTCATGCTTGAACAGCTCTCGGCAAGTTTCGTCTATGACACCCTGTCTCACCAACATCGTAAGCAACATCGATGCGTCGAAAAGTATGCGAATTGGGGTCTTCCAGTCGATTGGTCAAATATTTGGTTGTCCATTCTTCTCTGGCGTTTCATAAGACCTGTTCGGGATACTTCCTGGCTGATTGCGCATGGTATTCTTCCTACCGCCGATCGTTTGCTGCCTCATCCAACTTTTTACTGACTGTCCATTTGCTATTCAACTTATTGACTGGTATTTTTCTGTCGATAAACGTTTCCGACCACAGTCCCAACGTCCTTCTAAATGTGATCTTCTTGTTGGTTATGGCAAGAATGTAAAGGTACCTCCCGTATTTCCATGTTTGTTGGTAATTATTCGCCACCACATTTGGTTAACCAGGAATAAAGCCAGGTTTGATAAGTGATACCGCATTACCCTACGGTCCTATCGCGTGTCAAGTCTGCCTTACGATGTGTGATCCGTGTTCAGCAGCGTCATTGTTTGCCGGCCAATTTCTCCGATTTCTGGTTGGCGAGTGGTGGTGTCGGAGTTTGTCCGCTGGGGACATTATTGTTTTTGCGGCGGAGTTTCGCGATTAATGTGTCTAAATGTTTCTCGGAGGCGCGGTGGTCGCCTTCATTGGTTGATACTGCCGTTGTCTTTTGAGATATGTTGGTATCTATCTCTCTGGGCACGGGGATCGCCTTCATTGGTGTTGTCTTCGTTGTCATTTGAGTTGTGTTAATACTCATGTCATTCAATGTTTTTAAACTTCGGCCTTTTTGGCTGTTGTTTATGATGTTTTAATTGTGTTATTTTGTTGATATGTCATGTGGCCTGTAATGTTGTTTTGTTTTGTTTTGTTTTGTTTTGTTTTGTTTTGTTTTGTTTTGTTTTGTTTTGTTTTGTTTTGTTTTGTTTTGTTTTGTTTTGTTTTGTTTTGTTTGTTTAATAGGCGCAGTGGTCTCCTTTATTGGTGTACTCCTGTGGTCTCCTTTTTGAATTAATGTTGACCTGTGGTTTGTTCGGACTTTTGTTCGGTAGGTTGCACAGGTATCTGGTACACTCGGGGGGTTGTTCATGATGATTCAAACTCAGTTAACATCATTCCCGTCCATCCACTATCATAGGATTAGGGATCCCCGGGCATGACGATGCTCAGCATCTGATTGTTCAGGTCATTCATGTTTTTCTCATGGCACGGGGAAGAGGGTCGTACTCTCTGTTGGTTTGCTTGCTGTGTAGCAACCCCTGGGTGCGGCGATTTCACGGGCTCAGGTTCCATTGCACCGTCGGGACCAGATCAGCAATGATCAAGGCCTTTCGTCGTTCAACTCAAAATAAAACTAAACGCATGCTTTGAGGGAAATAATTAGTGATTAAATGATCCCGCAAACCTCGGGAGATTTAGTAAAAGTAAACCTCCCTCGGTTTGCGGGGTTTGCTTTAATAGCCGGTTTTCATTTCAGCCGTATCGTAACGTACCGTAGCATTTTCTTTTGTGTCGAAGTCATTAGTTCCACTCTAGTGGTCAGGAAACAAAGAAATACGCTACGCTTCGCTACAATACGGTTGAAGTGGAAAACCAGCTCTAATCACTAATTTCCCTCAAAGCATGCGTTTACTTATAATTATAAAGTCGAATGTCTGAGATTTCAACTTTGCCTCAAAATTCAAGTAAGAAATTGCAAATCATTTATTGTTTGTACATGCAGTATATCGACCACCAAATACAATTACAAATTATTTTGACGAATTAGATCTTAGCGAAACTCTTATTTCAGCATTACCTCTTAACAAAGATATATATATATATATATATATATATATATATATATATATATATATATATATATATATATATATTCTGGGCGACATGAATTGTAATATGTTAAACCCTGACGATACTGGATCTCAGGCATTGTCGAACTTTTGTTCCACCTTTAATCTTGACTACCAACTGATTATAAGCAGCCAATTAGGATAACTGGGACCTCAAAAACTTTACTTGATGTTATTTTGGCTACCAATACCGGTTCTGTAAGAAAGACTAAAGTTATACCCAGTTATATAAGTGACCATGATCTTGTTTATGTAGAAATTTATCTAAAGAAGGACCGTGCCAAACCGGTATACGTTACAACTCGTAGCTTTAAAAATTATGATCAAGTTGCTTTTGAGAAAGATATGTGTAAAGTCCCTTGTCAGTCGTCGATGTTTTCGATGATGTGGACGATAAACTGAATGCTTTAACCAGATTCTTGACTTACATGCCCCTGTCAAAAATATAAAAATACGGAATAGCAGTGTTGTAACGAGTCACCTTTAGGTCGAGTCACGAGTCGAGTCGAGTCACTCAAAGGTCGAGTCACGAGTCGAGTCGAGTCATTTCAGTTTCTGATCGAGTCGAGTCAGTGGCTTCACTCGAGTCGAGTCAGCATTTTCACTCGAGTCAAGTCAAGTCATTGGTTTAAGTCGAGTCAATAGCTAGACTTAACTTGAGTCAGGGAATTTTATCAAGTGCACCCACATCCTTGTCCCCAGGGCCTCTCGGCCGCGCGCGTCCTCCCTAGGCCCTGGAACATACGGAACCGGAAGTATAGGTAAACTTGCAGTAGTTTCTAAAGCGCATGGTCTTGAATTGGGACACTCTGGCACCAGTAACAATTTTGAAAGTAAGTATTACGAAGAAAAGAAGTATTTACGTTGACATATGTTGATAGAATACTTTTTCCTAGCTAAAACTGCTCAACTTCTGCGAAATAGGATTTCTCTGAGAAGCCAATCAGATCTCTCGCTTTAGTCGCCTAACCCACAGCCTACTTTTCAACGAGTGACCGAGTGAAAATGGCTGTGGGGACGAGAATGGTCCACCTCACGCTTTTTGTAATGGTTCGCTACCTTAGCTTGCAGTTTGAAACTAGTAATCAAATCTACGTTTTAAGCTAACCATTTTAGTCATGTAATAACAGTATCTGGGCAGCCATAGGCTGTACCAATATCACAGTTCTAGTCAATATTAAGTACAACCACATGAGATGTCTCATCATGCCTGCTGATCGAGTGTAAGTATATACAGCTAGCATAACTTGCAACTGGAGTCAGAATTAACAAAGAATAGACTTTAATTAACCATGCTTTGTAAGTTAATTTGAAATTATATAGCACTTCATAAATACCAAAAATGAAGATAACCGGTCAGAATTAGCATAAGTACAAAAAATTTTGAGACTCCATTTCAAAAAATTAAATCTAAATCACAATTTTGTCATATTTCAAAAACTGTAGGAAGCCACCTTAAGACTGAAATTTTCCCTACCATCTGGAAAATGGCCGAGGTTAGGCCTATCTTAAAGGAAGGCGATCACAAAGTACCTGACCACAACCGTCCTATATCACTTTTACCTATACTATCCAAAGTATGTGAACGAACTGCATTAAATCAATTCCTTCCATATCTTGAATTATATGATCGAATATCTGTGAAGCAGAGTGACAACAGGAAATCGCACTCCACTGAAACAACTTTGATACATACCACAGATTGAATGCTATCGATAAACAGAAAGTAACCGCTGTGCATGGTGCTTTTGGATATGAGCAAGGCGTGTGACAGTTTGAATCATATATGGGATATGATTCTTCTAGACAAATTGCAAGATGTCGGCGCTTCGACATCCCCCTTAAAGTGGTTCGAAAATTATTTGTCCAATACGAAACAGGCAGTCCGTATTAATTCTGCAGTCTCTGATTTACTGCCTGTGCTCAGCGGTGTCCCACAAGGCAGTATATTGGGGCCACTCTTATTTACGATATACGTTATACTAAACTGAATTCTAGAATTTAATAAATGATAATTTGTGAATGTCCTCAAATTTTTAGTACTTAAAGTGGCTCCCTACAGTTGTAAAGAAAAAACAGTGAAAAATAAGGTCTTCACAATGACACAAAATATTTGCTATTTACGTGAAATGGGGATTTTTTGGAGTAGAAACGCTTGCGTAATTTTTATACTTCAAACATAATCGTGCGAAAGAAACAAATTGTGTGCTTCTTCGGACTAAAAATGAAATTATTAAACTTTCCTTCGGTCAAAGTTTCTGGAATTTCGTAGGTGTAAAAGGGGATATCTAGTGGAAGATTATATTAAAAAATTGGGGGGGGGGGGGTTATAAATTCAGTTTTTGAGATATTAACTGAATTTTGTTCCACAAAAATTGTTTTATAGAACCTTTTGGAAATTGAGTATGTTGCAATAAATGATTATTATTGACTTGTACTTCTAAAATACAAAAACGATTACAGAAAAACTGACAAGGGAAAAAGTTATTGCATCACAAACCTTGCGCGGTAAATTGAAATTTTTGCTGACGTGATAAATTTTCAATTCGACAAGATCACGTCATTTCGTTACCAATTCCATGCTTAAACAGCCGTAGGGAGACTTTTTGAAAACTTGAGATAACCGTTAACAATCTTGAAAATTAATATAGTTGATGAACCGTGGAGAAACATATATGCTCACACAATTCACTGCACATGCGAATGGATTTAAAGATCTAAATTTTAAATTCGTACTGCAAGTACTATAAACTTAATTAACTTTAATACAAAAAAATGGTGATACGGAACACAAATTTGACAAAGAGCATAATTAAAACTTTAAATAGTAAATGCATTAACTTTTGGGGTGAGGTATTGATAGCACATTGGAATTTGCCTTCACCATGATATGAATCCTTCCTTTAAAACTAAACACTAACAAAGCTGAAGAGTATAATAATAAATGTCATCAAAAACGACATTGTCATACAGTACAATCTTCATTTGATGAAATAATAGGTGGCTTATTTTATCATGTTACAATTGAGTGCTCATGAAGGGCATTTAGACAAAAGTGTTGAAAGTCTGGTGGGACTGCTTGAAGACCACCTATGCATGTGAAATATATATGCTGCATTCTTAACAATTTCATCGCCCAGGTTGACACAAATAGCGTACAAGCAGATTGAAGAACTATGGACTGGTACTACGTACGCCGGAGCAGCTTGCGTGATTCAAGAGGTAATTTTGATTACATATTTTACAACTACAAATATACTAGATCAGTAAGACACAAATATGGCGAATTGGCGGTCACTTCGAATTGAATGGTCACAGGAATTGATTTGACCATACTCTTAATTCGTGAAACAACATTTAACCATTGTAATTGTTAATAGTTAACAAACAGTTAACATTTGAGCATATTTACATAATATTTAAGCAACATTTAAATATTATAACGCGCAAAACGTCACAAATGTGGACGACTTTCATATAATTATTAAATGTCTTGGGGTGACGTCATACTATGGTGCATAATTTTATGTTTGTATAAGATTACGATTGAGCAAGGATTATGTCAGCGTTAGGATTGCATGCACTGGGAATGGTCTTTACCGTTCTCCTGGCTACACGATACCGCTGAGTATCTGCGCTCCACAATAGGCGTTTGACAAAAAATTAAAGAAAAAATACGGAACGCATATCCGCATATCCCGACTCGTCACCGTGTGCAAACGAGCTTTACCTGTTAAATAGGTATTCAGAACAAGAGGAATACAACAATTTGTCTATCTTGGATGGTCAGTCTTTAAGTGTGAGCCCCAGCGAAACGTCTATTGTCGCTTTGAAGACTTTCCAACTATGGTTGATCGGCGCAAAGTCTGATGGGGAACTAAATCGAAGATCTTACACTCTCTTCAGGCTTTTCTAGGCCGAGTCGCGCTGAAGTATCCTAAAATAAGGATTATGTTTAAAATATTACTCCTCACATTTAAAGCGCCTCATCAGCTGGCTTTATCGTATCTATCGGAACTTATCACAATTTCTACGCCAGGTCGTTATAATTTACGTACGTCTAACAATGACCTTTTATTATCATACCCTAGGCGTAAATCAAAGAAAACGCTTGGTGACCCATCTTTCATAATTGCTGCGCCGACATTATGGAACAGCCTTCCAGCCAAGATATGGCACATAAAACAGTTATCTCATAAAACAGTTATCTCATGTCAAAATCAAAACTTAAAAATATCTATTTAAGCTTCTATTGAAAAATACATAATTTTTTATTTTAACTATTTCTATGTAGAATTATGTTTTATATTAGTGAACACTTCTAATTTATTCACTAATTTTGTAATTGAGATAATGTAACTAAGTATTATTTCACTGTAATGCGCATAAAACATTCTGATGAATATGTGCAATAGAAATACACGTACACTCTTAAGCTTGTTTACCACTTACAGCTAAATCCAGTAAGCTTGCAGTTGCCACTCTTCAGAGTATCCCTTAAATACTTTGTACCTTCATCTGTCAGTTCATTGCCCCTCATGTTTAACTCAGTTAGTTTACAGTTATCATTATTCAAACTGGAAAAATGTTCCACGGGAACTGGTTAAGTGTTAAAATATGCATAAGGGTATGTTTATTGAATAATTAATGACGGAAATACATAAAAGGTAGGATTTTCTGTAATACAGCTTGTTTTGTGCTGATCCCCACGGGGAAAAGTGTTCGAGTAATGAGATATTTTATAACCACGCTTTCGCTGCTCGTGCTCAGCGAACTGTTTGGGCGCCGGTTCCTGTGTTGCCGCCAGAAGTTGCTCAATCGAATCCTGGTTGTCGTCCTTCAAATTCAACAAGTTCATGTTAATTGATCCAGACGCGATTGGTCCAGCTCCGACGCTGGATTTAATGGTGATTTGTTAAGTGCTATTTGCATTTGTGCTTCGTCTCGATATATTTTACTTGTTCGGACGGGTTTTGTTTCCCCACTTGCGTTACTTGTAGGGTATCAGTGACCCATTGGTATCGTGGAAGAACGTCATCGCTATTACTGTAAGTTTGGGTATCGTGTTTTAGCCCTCTTGTGTTAGGTTAAAGCCCTCGTATGTAGCAGGCATAAAAATGCTTCGTGTCTGCTTATTGTTCAGTTTATGTAATTAGTCATGCTTTACTGGTGCGTAATGATTTGACTTTATGTTTGTAGGTGGCACGTCGGTAGAAAGGATTATAGACATAGATACTTTATTATAGCTCCCTAAAAAGGGCTCTTCCGCTACAGTTGATAAATACAATATATAAATAATATCTAATTAAGAACAAATTAACTCAATATGTTCTTTCTGAGTTCATTTCGAAGTCTTTTCTTAAAAAATCTAGTGTTCTCAATTTCCTTAATACAAGAGGCAGTTCGTTATACAGTTTTGCCCCCCGATAGGAAAACATTCTTTGCCCAGTTGCAAGCCTACATTTGGGCAAATTTAAATCATTACAATGTCTAGTCGATCTGCTATGTATGGCAGAACGAGGCATAAACTTATCGGATAAATATGCTGGTACTCTGCCATGAAGGCATTTATGGACCATAACGGCATCATTTAGGAATAGTGTGTCCTTTACATTGAGCCATTTCAAAG
Organism: Paramuricea clavata; assembly: GCA_902702795.2. NCBI lineage: Eukaryota > Metazoa > Cnidaria > Anthozoa > Malacalcyonacea > Plexauridae > Paramuricea > Paramuricea clavata. The sequence goes on from CACRXK020005140.1 coordinate 19,960, forward strand.
ATTGTATGCCTTCAGAAATATGGTCATATTTCCTGAGTCCCAGAACAATTCTTGCAGCAAAATTCTGCACTAGTTGCAGCTTCTTTACATTTTGTTTAGATGTATTGCTCCATATAGTTGAGCAATAAAATAACTTACTGAAAACAGATACTTCCATCAGGAGGAGAATGGTTTTTTTTATCAAGCAAATGTTTGATCATAGTTATCGTCCTGTCTCGTACCCAGGCGTCTCTTTGTAAAAAACAATGATGGGCATATGACGAGTTTACACTAAGTATTGCAGTGTGGAGAGATGGGCGAAGGGGCTGATGGGAAGAGTGCACTTGAAACGCGAGACGTCTGGCAGTTCTTGGTCGATTTCTTGCAACTTTGTACGATTTCTTGCAAGTTGTGATATTTCGTTGTCGTTTACGATTTTTTGCTACTTGTTTTTGTTGAATTGGCTAATGTTAATATTCTTCTGTCATCCGGGCGTGAATTCATGCTGTTATTCTTGGTATATTATCACCAAAGTAACACGAATAACTAATGACACTGCATCACTAATTGATAATATTTTCACAAATACTTGCATGGAAAAACTTAATGGTAGTGTAAATGGTATTGTTCTTAATGATATTTCAGACCATTTACCTATTTTACATATATCTAACTCACTCGCATTTAATAAAAATAGGAATAAAAATGAGTCTACAGTAGTCTATCAAAGAGAATATAATTAGATTAACATAGAAGCGTTCTCAAATGCAGTTAAAAATATTTCCTGGAGTAAAGTAATAAATTAATTAAATTAATGACCCTGAAAAGGCATAAAACAAACAGGTCCCTAAAATTATTTACGAGTGTTTATGAGGCAAGTTTTGCACTAATAAGAAAGCAAAATAAATAAAAAATAGATAAAATCAAAAGTCCTTGGATGACTAAATGTATTTTAAAATCAGTTAAAAATAAAAATAAATTATACAAAACCCTCCTTAAAAACCCAAATAATAGACATAGGCTTAAATATACAAAATATAAAATTAAACTAAACCATGTCATAAAAATTGCAAAGAAAAATTATTATGAAGAACAGTTAATTAAATACAAGAATAATTCAACAATGATGCGGAAAACGCTAAATGAATTACTAAATAAACTTACTAAAAATAAAAAACTATCAAATTAAATCGTTTGTGGAAAGTTGCTCATCAAGTACAATTGAAGACCCAAATGAAATATCAAACAAATTCAATGACTACTTTCTAACATAGGCCCTAATCTAGCAAAAAAATCAAACACAACGAAAATGAATCTTTTGAGATATATCTTAATGGCTGTTATCAGTCAAAACGAAACACGAACTTGAATTGGAACTTGAAAGTATAAAAATGAACAAAAGTTGTGGTTATGATGGCATTAACGCTTACATCATAAAAGTAGTTGCTAAGGAGATTTCTGAACCTATATTTTTAATTTATCATTTTCGTCTGGTATTATTCCAGACAATTTAAAAATCGCATTAGTTACACCAATTTTTAAAGACAATGAAGAAAATAGGTTTGAAAATTACCGATCTATATCAGTACACTGTTATTTTCAGGGAGTTAAAATAACTCCGGAAAAGGGGGTTAGCAAAAAAGGTTCAAAATAATCCGTTTTTTGGGGTTACAAATAACTCCATTTCTGGGGTTAAAATATAACTCCAATTTTGGGGTTAATTTAACTCCCATATTGGAGTTAAAATCTAACCCCTATTATGGATTTAAATCATTTTAACTCCAATATAGGGGTTACAGTACTGAATTATTAATTGTTTAAAGAAAGTTACCTGGCAAAATGTCCTAGGAAAGATTTATCTTTTAAAAACACAGCTAGCTCCACGCCAAGATATAAGTACAAGTATAAAACAATCGACGCCATGTCCAAATTTGTGGTGGTTGCATAGCAACGACAAAATTGTGATCGACTTCTATCCTAAGCATTGAACTATAAATAACTGGAAGGCTAAGTCAGGGGGGGAAGTTGAAGCCGTGCTTGAAGCTTTTTTTGTAGGTAGACCCAGTCCTTTTTAAATTTTTTTTTCAAAATATGCACATTTTTCGATCAGAAAAATCTTGCCCCAAAATATTAGTTATACTACCAAATTTAATTTATATCAGTAGTATTATAAATGAATTTAATATTCGCAAAGCAAACAAATCACGAATTAGCAAAAAAATACGAAAAAACACGGCCATAAGCATGAACGGTCAGAAAAACCGCGCGTTTTAGGCTGCTTTTTCTGAGTTTTTGGACGTTTAAGATAAAACTAAGACGTCATACCTCAGGAATTATTTAAACCCATGCAAAATACATCTGTATGCGAAGTTTCAAGAAGATTGAACGTTTTAAGGTCGAAAAAAAAGTATTTGAAAATTGACAAAAATATTGCCATATTCAAAATGCTCATAGTGGCCAACAAGATGCCGATGACGAAAATAACATCACTTGAAAAACGCCAATTTATTTATGTTTAAAAGCGACTAAAACAAGGACTAAAAGCTCAGGATCAATAACAATACCTGGGGTTTAGTACAACATAAATATATTTTTGAGTTGAACGGCGAGGTTTCCTTCGGCACGTCCAAACTTTTGTCATTTTTTCAAAATACAAAAGCAAAACTCCTTACTTTTTGCTGCAGAGAGATTTAAAACAGTTGGAACTAATCGGAAAACCTGGTTTAAATCCCAGTCATTGTTGTATTCCCATGGAAAAAGTGTTTTTCTTGCAAATTTTTGCTCGAAAACAAACTTTGGGCAGAATTTTTTTCACTCCTCGAAACTCTCCTTAGTGTTTTTGGAAGCTGATTTTCCCGCGCGCCAGCTTCAACGAATCATAGACTTTCATCATAGGAGTTAGCCTTCCAGTTATTTTTAGAGTTCACTGATCCTAAGTTTATCACGCGATCCATGAATGCAAATGCATGCGTGTATACTGCAGTCTGCAGCACATTGAAAGGCTGCAACATAGCCATTGAAATCGAAATATTTTAAGTTCCTTCGAAGGAAAATTCCTGTTCCAATCCATGCAGGGACACATTCAGCATACCATATCATAAAAAAGCAGGTAATAAGTATATTTATATAGATCCCTTGCGTTAACAGGTAAAATTAAAAATGAATAAGTATCAGGGTAAATTACGTTTGACGCATTTTCATGTCAGTCCACTGTAGGCAGACTATTTATTGGGACTATTTTGGGCCTATAATGTTGAATTAATTGTATGAGTGGGTGGGTTTTTATGTCGACATTATCTCATGACAATTTGACAATTACTATCCATAAGTCACTAAACTATCACAGTACAGCTTTTGTAATGTACGATTGAGTATATTTAAACAACTTTATCTGGGGTGGGGTGGGGTGGGTAATAATGTCAATTGAAAGTTATTTGTGCCAACATAAATATGTAGGTGGATTATCGATCTAATGATCGAATATTGAGGTATAAAATATGGTTAGCACTATTTTCCATCCAGCAAACTGACCTGAAGTCAATTTCAGAAGATGGAAGAGGTGTTAAAGATCTATGTACAAACTAACCCAAACCCTACCCTAACCCCTTACCCTAACGGCAACCCTAACGCTAACCGATCGAATTAATAAAAAAAGACTTTAAAAATTTGATAGGGTGGTTTGCTGGATGGAAAATATTGCTAACCATAAAGTATATGATCAATATTTTTATCTACAAAGTCCCAGACTGCAGAGTTAGTCAACATTGCACTCGATATTTTTTTAGGCAGAAATTTCAGCGCGCTTGTGATGTATTTTATAACAATTTTTGCAATTTAATCTGCCCTCTAACCTGTCATTTTCATTGTTTTTAACATGTATCTTGCTACTTTTGTGCCCTTGACTGCATCTTGATGCGCACTGACAGGTACGGAAGCCTAATATTAAATAGGGTCTGATGAGGGAATCCTATTCCATCTCTATCTGATATCTGGCTTTCATCTAAAGCCCCGTTTACACTACGCTCAATTTTTAATTTGGTACGGCACGGATAAAATTGGTTCCAAAAATCGACCGTACGTAGTGTAAACGGGGCTTGAATCCCAGTCATCCGTCTCAGGCCAGGGTCAAACGTCGAACTTTTCATGCGCCGAACCTAATGCAAATGAAATGAAACAAAGAACTTACAGTAGCTCATTAACGAACGGCGCATGAAAAGTTCGACGTTTGAACCTGGCCTCACTGATCCAATATCTGTTCCTATCATTGTTTTTCAATCACCCTCGGATTTTACATGTTACATAATACATGCAGTAAGACGCATTGGCTGTTTATACGTAACCGTTCATGATTGATATTTTCATATTTACAAAGATAGAATTAACTAACAATTTCCAAACCACCCTAAAAAAAGTTCTCCCCATATATATGATAATTATATTTTTTATGTTTACAGGCACGGAAACGCATGCTGGAGACTTGGCCTACTACGAACCACTGAAGGAGTCCTGTCAGTTGGTTGATGTTAACCCTCAAACTTCTGTTTTTGAGTAAGTATATATAATTACAAATAAATGTACCAAACTTAAGTCTTTGTACTTTTCAAATTACTCATCACAATTTTACTTGGTTTTCACTTGTTTTCAACCATCAAAATAACATTACGTCATTTGATCAATTTCTAAAGTTGTTCCTTTTTTGATTTTTTTAATTAATTTGGTTAGGGTAAGAGTTGCGGTTATGCTTAGGGGTTAAAGTAGGGGTAGGGTTTGTTACATAGCGATTTAACACTTCTTCCATCTCCGAAAATGACGTCACATCAGTTTGGTAAATGGAAACAGGTGCTGACAGTATAACACTACATTATAATTTTGATACACAAGAATCAAGGGACATTAAAACTAAACTGAACTACAAAATTTACCGCCTAACAATTTTACAATGACAAATGTATCATTAATGGGTCATTCTACAAAACACTGACACACATAGGAAATAAGATATCTTCCACATAGGAAATCAAATATTTATAACGACCACCACCCTACCCTCCAGAAGTCCTAATATATTTTATAATAATCAATTGTGTTATTTCCCCGACATAAAGTTCTCTGTGTAGGTCAGCATACATAATTTATTACACTGTCCGTAAACGTCTGCAAACTTACAAGCTTTTAAACTAGGTTATTTTTGCAATCATGGTGCTGGCCGTTTTGGTTGGGCAGGTATTTTGCTTGACACCGCACAGTACATGATACTGTAGTATCCAATGTCAAACCGTAATCACCACCATAAAATTGAAGCATAAAATTGAAATAAAAGCAGATGCAGTACATTGGATTATATTTTGGAAAGCAATACTTTCTGCAAGGTGTATTTCAAACTAGATGGGGTGCAGCAGTATTCACTTTTAAGAGCCATACAAAATTGTTTTGTTGATGGAAAACAAGTTTGTGGATGAAAACACGGATGTTTGCAGATAGTGTTCAGTGAGGGTCCATATCTGTCAACAGACAGTGGCGTAGCCAGACCTTCATTTTTTTTTTTTGGGGGGGGGGGCGAAAGAACGCCAAAGGCGTGACACCGTCTTGGGGGAGTCTCTGTCCGCGATTTCAAGCATTTTGGGAGTTAAATATTGCACGGCAATTCCGAAGATTATAAAGTACATCGAAGACATGAATTTTCCCAGACATTTCTCCTCGGAATTAAATAAGATGGAAAAATCACCTTGAAAAACAGGAGTGGCAGTGCCACCTTATTTCCCCTATGTGATGCCGGGGGAGAAAATCCCAATGTGATTTTGATCAGAAATGTTGCATTTAAATAATTCTAGGTTCTATGAGATCATTTCCGCATTCTCAAAATTGCCTTGCTTTTATACGATACAGAATAAGTCTGAGAAGAAATATTTATGCTATGATAATGCATACATGTATTTAACAGTTAAATATCTAAACTACAGTAAATCCACTCTACTTGGAACCATATCTACGTTTCCTAAGTTCGAGACGTACTTTATCAGTTTCAGCTTAGAACATGTAACATGTACATTTCTCTACGGATTTAGCCTTTTTGAGAGAATGGTTTTTGTGGCGAATGGGGGGCGGTCACCTCCCCCCTCGCCCTCCCCCTTTGTTACGCCACTGTCAACAGACAATGTACAAATGACTATTGTATAGCATATATCAAGAAAATGTATTTAGGATAAGGTGACTTAATGCCACTTACATAAAGTTTTACTGTCTGCTTTTTTACCCAAGGGCAAAATGGGTAATTATTGCAGGGACAAAGTACAAATGTAATGCCATCATCCATATTGGTTTTGATGAAACGGATATGCCACATTTCTGCAAAATCCACAGAATTGCCATCGTGGAAAAAAACCTGTTGGCCATAAAATTTGTGGTTCAACCATATGAGACGGTTACGTTTGACAGTCATTTCCAGTAGTATGAGGTGAGTGGGCCAGCAACAGAGAATCTGGAAATTTGCCAACATGACGATTTCAGCTGCCACATTCCAAAGCATATATGTAGGCCATATGGACGACGGGGTGGAACAAAATTTGTTTGCCCACGATATGAACTTGGCACCAACAATTAGAATCAGCCAGTGGAATTTAATATAGATTCTAAAAATATAAATAGTAATAGAGTTTATTATTAGCATGACAAAATTACTGGATGCTGATTGGTTGAGAGGAATACAATTTCATTAGTTGTACTGCAGTGCAATTAATGATCTTCCCGAAACAAACAAAATGGCGGAAAAGTATTTTAAACACAGATGTGAAATGAAATTGTCCTAGAAGAACTAGATGAAAATATGAACAAAAGCACCAAAATTTGCTTCAACAAAAGAACTAAATGAAAATATGAACAAAAGCACCACATTTTAGTTGAATGTCTGGCAGGACTGGACTTTGGCAAGAGAATATAATGTTGACATTGAGAAGTATCCAATTTTGTCATGCTACTGTAATAATAAAAAAGTATTCATGCAATGTTGCTTGTACAATAAGGGATTAATAGTACGAGTGATGCGTCACTTGTAGTGATGCATCACTTGTACTATTAATCGCTAATTGTAATCGCCATCACATGATTACCTATACAAATCATTCACTGCAGTTAATTGTCAATCCAATATATTGCAATGTAAAATGAGATGGCCAGGAAACATCTTAACCTATCTAGAATCAGCACTCTCCCTTTGATAAGTAAAATCGTCTGGTGTCAGTCAGAAAAAAAAAGATAAAGTACGTATGGCCCATATCAGTGTGCATAGCCTAGTGCATTGCCACTTAAATGATGAAAATCTGATTTTGGACAGGGCAATTCCACAACCAGCTCTTGTTAATGGAATTGTTTGGGTGCAAATATCCATTTACAAAAAATAGACTGAGCATGTTATAGTTCTGACATTATACTTAACAAGACGCCGACTCGGCGTTAACCTCGGGTCGGTGGATAGGGGATCGTCTGGTAAATATCCAAAAATTGTGTAAATCACGATAGTTTAATAGTTCACTAGTATAAATGGTGAATCCGTTAATTAAAGCTCCGTTTTAATATTTTATTGACAATAATTACTGGCCCTCATCAAACCTATTGTTTTCTCTCTGCATTATATCAGCGAATGTCGAGAAGTTTTCATTTAACGTTCAACTGAAAAACGGGAGCGGCCTTTTTGGTTGTATAGGGAAATTCCGGCTCAGGGGTAAATGTTTATACGCGTCATATTCTATGTACGCGTTAAAATAGCACACAACATAATGAATATAAAATAATGCAGCGTGCATCAGTGCACACAGACATTATTAGCAATAATGCATCTTCGTAACCCTGACATGTACACGCGATAACGTGAACATCCCAAGATGAGAAGGTGACCACTCTAAAGGCCCCCCATACGGTGTCGTCGGGTGCCTGAAGCACTGTTGGAAACGGTTGCTGTGAGTCTTTTCAGTTCAGTTTTATAGAGAAATAGTTTCGTTTGCGCTTGTGGGATTTTATCCTAGATATACGCATGTGCAGAATACACCATAAGTTCTATTCCCGTGTTTATCCAATACGCTATTTGAGTAAACATTATCATTAATGATAATATGTAAACTAGAACACTATAATTGACCTCCGCTTGTGGAGATTTTAATTTAGGGCGATTAATTAAACTGAAATCTGTTCTATCACAATGCACTACAGTGCCTATGGTTATGTCTATATGCATGTCCTCACAAATGTCTAGTGTAACGTTGTATAGGTTCATTGTCATACGGTCCCGACAAGCAGCAACGTACAGTAGTCTTCCAGCCGAAAATAATTACTTTTGATTCGGGTCAGTAATTATAATAGATAACAAGTGAAAGTTGGCCGCGGTATTCCCATGCTATGCATACGATGTATTGTACATTATATCAACATATACTCGAGAATAGTTGTCCAGCTAAACATGTATGTCAAAATTATCACATGTTCTGGTTTTAAATCAACAATTCTGACGGATTTTGTGCAAGGACAGCTTCGGGTTCCGTTTCGCTTTGGCCGATGCTTGCCGGAAGTACACTTTTTTACCGGAAGTTGTCGTCTCCTCCGCAGGCCCTTCGATCTTCGACTACGCGCGCGGCTCGACACAAATGGAAAAAAAAACAAGAAAAAAAAATCAAGAAAAAAAAAATAGGAGCCGAATTTAAGACCTCGGTGTCGTACCGACCCGAGGTAACAAGTCATGTAGTTGATAGATATGTTTGCAAACATGATGAATATACCAGCTGTAACCACAGTATTTTCACCAAATGCATCAAGTGTTTGAGTTCTGTGTGCCACCATTTTATAAAATAAAATAATATTGGGATACAAGGAAAGGCAGGTAAGCAGGGGAAGATCCAGTTAGGTCTGTTGGGAGGGGGTGGGGGGAGGGATGATTATGCTTTGGTCATAGGTCATGGTTCAGAGTGTAATGGTTGACCAAGTGCATAACAAAATCATCTTGCTTTATATCATATTAACTTTTAATTTTTGACACAACCAAAAATTGATTTAACTCATTAAGCTACAGAGCTTTCCCATTGACGATTAAAATCGTCTGGCAATATTAGACAAGTAAAAAAATGTTGCTGGAACACTGGGGCACATTGCGGCTCAATGGATTAATAAGGAACA
>CACRXK020005141.1:6771-29095 GCA_902702795.2 Paramuricea clavata
AAGTAAGGTATCATAGTGCTGATTATGCTGAAAAAATAAAAATGGTGGCAGTGTAAACACAGACTGATAGCTTATACTTGTAAATATTGAAATATTTCTGTTGTTTCAGCAATTTTTCAGCATAATCAGCAATATGATACCTTACTTCCCATCACCCCCTGTGGACATAAATTAAAAGCTGGAATTGCCTATTATGATGTCATAGGGATCCCCGTACAACCTCTCTTAACGTGGTCCTAATATTTCCCTAAAATCCAATTGCCAATTCCAGCTTTTAGTTTATGCGTGCAGAGGACGATGGGAAGTAAGGTATCACATTGCTGATTATGCTGAAAAAATAAAAATGGTGGCCATTTAAACATGGAATGATAGCTTATACTTGTAAATATTGAAATATTTCGGTTGATTCGGTAGTTTTTATTGAAATTTTTCAGCATAATCAGCAATATGATACCTTACTTCCCATCATCCCCTGCAGGCATAAACTAAAAGCTGGAATTGCCTATTATGATTACCTGACTTGCTTTCTTGGTGCAAACAAAAGATGGTTTCTCCATCACAATACAATTGTAGTTTATGTACAATAATGGAACACCTGGAATTTTTCTTAATCTATTACGAAGCTGCTTGTCTTGAGTGGCAACAAAATATCTCTTCTCATTTTCTTCACCTATGGTGAGAAAATTGTTATTTTTCCTTATTCTTGCTTGCCTAGTTAATTAACAAGAGATGTGAGATGTGATAGTACTACCTGCACTTTCCCCTTAAGTTAATGTAAAAACATCTGGCATTAAAGACCTGATCATTAATAGTGGGAGGGGGTGAGTGGTGGATGAGAAATGGGGGGTTGGGAGTGGTGGGTGAGGAAAGAGAAAGCCAGAAAGGGGGAATTATTTTTAGCCTGAATGGGGGCAACTTCACACCCAAAATATGTGCCAGGGGGTTATTTGAAGTATTTTGTGAACATGTTAAGACTATATAACAAAAAATGGACTATTAATTATAGTATCGGTATACATTGATACATACAATATAAATTACTACATACAAGTTTAATGATATAAAAAAAATTTCACAAGCACAGTCCACAATTCTTGCAGGTGTGATATTCCTGTACATTATGGATTTGGTCTAATTATCTATATCAATTAATTAAGTACTTGGACAAACAATACTATGTATAGCTAGATTACATACCAATCTCGTTCCCTGAGCCTGCGATCCTCGGGAAGGAATGTGAGGCTCTGGAATAATCCGTTTCAGGGAGGAATCGGATTGGCCGTTGAAATCGAATACATAGTTCAATCTTAGCCAGGATCCTTGGCTTCCGGTAACAGATTATCCCAGAGCCTCACGTTCCTTCCCGAGGATCGCAGGCTCGGGGAACAAGATTGATTACATACCAACTAAATGACTGGCACACTCTGTTGCTGAAACATGTTCACGATGGCCACACTTTCGAGTCTTAAATCTTTTTGCAATAACAAGAGCACCATATAAAGCTCCTCCAAGACTTTCAAGTTCATTTAACACACACTCTGTTGTTACTTAATATATAACTCAGTCAAGGAAGAAAGCCTTGAACTAACTGTACCAATCCTATTAGGTTTGACATAGACCTGCTTGATGGTAGAAATTTGTTAATTTTAGCTGGCCAAAGGCACAAGATTGATTAAATTTTGTTTGCCTAACCGATTATAATGGGTAATTCCAGAAAACATCAACACTCCCCTCCCCCCTTCCTGCCATCTGGAGGGGGATGTCAGAAATGGATAGGGGGGTTAACTTCCAATTGCCTCTGTGGGGAGGTATGGATATTTTCTGGAATGACCGAATATCAATTTCAAGATATTTGGAATGTTGTCACATCAACAGTGATAATGGTTTGCTTATAAAAGGATACACAGTTGAATTTCAGCATCCAAATACTTTGGCAGTTGCTCTTTGATGTTGATTTTATTTTGCAAGGCGGCCTGACAAAATGTCCCATCAACTATGGAAGACAAATAGAAATAATATATTACTATAAATTTCTATGACTCACAGCAGGAATGAGATCTACAAGCCATCATAAATGTATAAAATAAAGTGAAATTGTCCATGTTAATGCTTCGTCCTACCGGTAAGTGCATGATCAGGATGAAATTTTTGCCCATTTCGATCGACCTATGGTGGTGTTGGGCAGGTCATCTATTAATCGAGACATTGAGTCGCATTGCGCCCTACTGTATTATTTTACTCTGTCTAACACTAGTTAGACAATTTTACTCACCAAGAGGAGAGTGCTGGAGCTTAATGGGTTAACTAGCCTATCTGCCTATCTGCCTATGTGTCTAGTTAACCAATTTTATATTTTACTCTGTCTAACACCAGATGATTTTATTTGTCAAGGGGAGAGCACTGGCGCTTAATGGGGTGCATTGGGACACCATGCGACTCATGAGTTAACTGGACACATGGGCAGTCTGGCCACCCATCGAGTACTCGCCAGCACTATCCCCATAGGGCATGTGTCAACTTTATGGGTTAGGCCAATGGAATTGTAGATTCTGTTTACCATCCACCGCCCGCATGTGCTTGCAACTAACGCAAGAATTTTTCATTATTAATTATTTTCATTATTTGTCATTATTTTTAATTTTACGCATCGAAACTTTCAAATATACATCAAATCTTCGATATAGAAAGCTGTACATCGCTGATGTTGATGGATCAGTCGGCATTTGTTCGGTACATGTACACTCGGAAATTCGCGAGTCTGAGTCCGTCTGACATGTGCAAATTCGAAAACGATGGAGTGACAAAGACATTTTCAGCAAAGGAAACTGGCCAAAAATGATAAAAGAATGCTGGACAAAAGTGTTGATGATCGAGATCAAAAGAAAACAATTTAAGGATCATTTTTGGTTGGAAAATAGATAAGGACAAAAATAATGAAAAATGAATAATGAAAAAAAACCGCATCAGATTTTTTAATTTCTCGGACGGTAAACAGAATCTACAGTTCCATTGGCCTTAACAATATATGCAAAAACTTAATTTGACCTCCCCTAACCACCCCTTCAGTTGCATAAATTCTAATGGCCCCTAGCATGGGTTTGAAGATACTGACAAAAAAATTAAACATGGAAGGTTTGTAAGTTACAATACAAAGTAGCAATTCATTCTCACAACGAAAATATTTTTAAGGCGCCATATTTGAAAATATGGTAGTCATGATAAAATAATATTTATGCTTTTTATTATACTTATAAATAGTCTTGTATTTGATGTTCAATAAACAAAATTGAGAGATGTGGTTTAGTTTTCTTGCCAGGAGTCTTCAATTTTCAAAACTGTATAAACCCATTTTGACCACCATTTGTTGCAGAATATAATACACTCCGAACATATTTAACGCTTATCAGAAGCCACATATACAAAAGAAACTACCTATTGTTAGCAAAATAAATACTTACCCAATATTTGATAAGGTTCAAAAATACCGAATGAATTTTTAAAAAGATTTATGTACTTTTTCACCGTCTTCTGTCGTTTGACTTTCATCTTGTATTTATCTTCTGGCTTCTGCACGTGCAATCGTGGACACGATTTGCGTGAGCACGTAGCACGTTCTAAGCTTGAGAGCCTGTTCGCAGGCTAGCACGTCACGCTCTTGAGCGCTCGCATCAGCGCTCGCATCGTTAAAAATAGGTACGAAAGCGTACAGAAGCGCACATCAATACATCATGGAAATAACACTTGGGTTTGGGTTTTAAATATTGCTTTGAAATCGTTTATCAGCAGATAATTTTAAAATATTTAAGAAAAAAAATACTCCGAAAAATAATGCCATCTTGTACACTCAAGATTTGAGTTATTTTAAAGAAAACAAGACACAAATTACGATGGTGATATTTCGCAAAGCTATAAACTTCAGAATAACGTCAAAAAATTGTCAAAACAGTACATTCATAACTATATGGCTACCTGCACTACTTCCTTAAATCTAGTAAGTTTATATGCAAGGTTTTTTGAAACTAGATACCAATTGTTTTTGAGAGGTGGACGGTAGTATTACAAACGTAAACGAATCTCCAATAGTACGACTCTACAACCTCGTTAGGGTCTTTGTGGTTTGCTTTGATACTGTGGGTTATACGGAAGATGATGGTGGTATTCGTTACCTTGGAGAGGGGCATTCTGTGGATGCATTTGTTGCCCACTGCTGTCTTGGAATTGTGCGTCTTTTGTCGCTTCCGGGGATTCGAGAGTGTGATAAACAGGATTGTGAAGTTGATTGTGGTTCTGATGTACTTCGTTGTCACTTTGTGCTGGATCCTCGTAGATTGGAGAAGGATTTATATGAAATCCATGATTTTCGTTCCCCTGTTGTTGACTTTTTGCAGGATTTTGGGTTTCTGTCCCTTGATATGGAGTGTTCGGTAGAGGCACAGTTCCCGCTTGAGTTGCATTCGCTGGTCGCTTCTTTTTCACATACCAAAACACGGCTAGTACTAGTCCAACAGCAATAAGAAATACAACTAGACTTACAGTAATAACAGCAATCGCCCATGATGGGAGAGAGTTAAATGCGCATCTATGATCAGAGTTGCAAGTCTCGCCGGCTCCACCACAGTCATCGCTTGTACTACAAGATTTCCCAACACAATGTTCACTACACACACCAAATTCACCAACATACCGCTGTCTTTTCTTACAACAATAATGTCCAGTATTGCAGTTTGCGTTTGTAATACAACCAGAGCAACCACGATCAACACATGTGTTAGAAATACAACACTCATTTCGAGACCCACAGTCGTCGTCAATCCGACAGAACTCGCCCACACAACTTTTGGCACAACTATCTCCCCAATAGCCGGAACTCTTCTTCTTGCAACAATATTGATCCAAATTGCACTCAGAATTCGATGTACACTTATCGTAACAGCCTGTTTTAACACACTTTCCCGATCGACAACACTCGCTCAGACCAGCACAGTCATCGTTGGAATTACAAGTTTGGTTCATACAATTGGCTGCGCAAACGGTTTGGTCCAAAGGAAACGTCTTCTTGCAACAGACATGGGTCGAATAACAGTCTGTATCATTGGTACATCCAGAGCAACCCATGTTGACGCATACGTTAGAGCGGCAACACATTGATGGGTCACCACAATCACTGTCGCTTGAGCAATAGCGATTTAAACACGAACGATACGTGCAAGTCCGATCCTTGCTTCCTAACATCAAGTATCCACCGCAGCAATACGGCCAATATTTATCATATTTGAGCGTGCAATCCGCGTGGGTTTTGCATTGACCGACGCATTGAACAAGACGAATATTGTCGCAAACTAATACACCGAAAGCGATCACGAAGACAAGATACTGCGCCATCATGAACGATTTAGCACGGAATGAAATGCAGAGGAAAAGTCGTAAAACGAAACTAAACAGCTGTTTCTAAGAAAACTGCACCCCTGCTTGCATAATATATTGATATGAAACGGACATATCAGATTTCAAGGGTGGGTAAACTGAATAATTCATATTTTAATGAATTAGATTTCTTATTCCAGAGTTTTCAGACCGGGTTGAATTTCAACCCTGTTGACCGAGCTGAAATTGTTTTACGAGATTACATGGCAAGTTTCAGCCCAGGCTGAGTTTAAAATCACACGTCACGCTTTTGAGCGCTCGCATCATTAAAAATAGGCACGTAAGCGTACAATCACATACAGTATGTTGTAGTTTACAACTATAGTATATATTAAATTACAATTATTTACTATCCTATCCGTTCTTTATAGTATTAAAAATGTTAATAGCATGTAAAAGCGGGCTATTTCTAAATATATTAGTTCTAAAAAGTTATAAAAACAGTTTTTATTCGCTTTAGTGTTTCTTTCCATTACCTCAGATTTTTTTGGAGGAGACAACATTTGGGCTTATTGCTTTGAAATCCTTTACCAGCAGACAATTTTTGAGTTATTTGGAAGAAAACAAGACACAAATTATGGTGGTAATATTTCGACTCTATTTCAGGGTCATTGTCAAACCAAACAGTTTAGTCAAACGCCAGTCAAGTCGGTGTTTGATAAGACAAATTTGAAAAAGGTGACAAGTGAAAAAAATTCGGCTAGAAATAGGAGGCCCTTATGTGAGATAAATGTTTTTAATTCAGGGTATTTTCATTGACAAATTTAATCTTCTCAATCTACATTTGTACTACATCTTCTAATTCGTTTTAATATGCAGGTTTTGTGCATCATTATGTCAGGCTGGTTATGAGGCTACATATGATCGCGTATCCTCTGAAGAATCGAACTGGTTCCTCACAAAGCCAATGTAAATTATTATTGTTATAAAATAATAACAAAAAACTATCAAAACAGTACATGCATAACTATGGCTACCTAAACTACTTTCTTTTTTAAACTAGGAACCACCTGATTTGTTTAAATTGATTTTGAGAGGTGGACAGTGGTATTACAAACGAATAATGTGATTCGTTAGGGTCTTCGTGGGATCACAGGTGGGATTCCGGATATGGATTGCCTTGATACTGTGGGTTATATAAAGGATTATGGAGGTAATCGTTACCTTGATGCTGGGCATTCTCCATTTGCTGGCCACTGCTGTCTTGATCTTGTGTCGCATCCAGGGTTACTTCGTTGTTACTTTGTGTAGGATATGAAGACATAGCAGTGTGATGTCCTTGGTCATCGTAGTTTGTAGGATTCATACGAAATCCATGATTTTCGTTTTCTTGTACATGTTGTGGATTTTTTGTTGGGTTTTGGAATAGAGGATCTTCGTCTGGGGTACCCTGTCCGGCATTATGAAATCTTTGAGGATTGTGGGATTGACGAACCACGCTGTTGTTGCCATGCTGAAGTTGATTTTCAAATGCAGTTGGATTGTTAAGATGCGAAAACTGGGTGTTTGGTTGATTCTGTATTTCTGCCCCTTGATACTGAATGTTCTGTAGAGGCATAGTTCCCGCATGAATTGTGTTAACTTGTGGTTTCCTTTTCACATACCAAAACACGGCTAGTAGTAGTCCAACAGCAATAAGAAATACAACTAGACTCACAGAAATAACAGCAATCAGCCATGGAGGTAGAGATTTTGAGGCAGTGTTGCTTTCTTGGTTAACTGCGCATCTACGATCAGAATCACAAGTCTCACCCGGGCCACCACAATCATCGCTTGTACTACAAGATTTCCCAACACAATGTTCACTACATTCACTCAGTTCGTACCACTGTCTTTTCTTACAACAGTAATGTCCACTACTGCAGTGTGAGTTTGTAGTACATCCCGAACAACCATGGTCAACACATTTGTTAGAAATACAGCACTCGTTTGGAGCCCCGCAGTCATCGTCCGTGCTGCAAGTTTCGCCAACACAACTTTGAGCACAACTATCTCCCCAATAGCCGGAACTCTTCTTCTTGCAACAATATTCATCCAAATTGCACTCACAGCCGTAACAGCCTGTTTTAACACACTTTCCCGATCGACAACACTCTCCCCAACCAGCACAGTCGTCGTTGGAATTACAAGTTTGGCTGATACAATTCGCAGCACAGACAGTTTGGTTAAAAGGAAACGTCTTCTTGCAACAGAAATGGCCTGTATCGCAGTCTGACTTATCGGAACATCCTGAGCATCCCTGGTTGACGCATTCGTTAGAACGGCAACACATTGATGGGTCGCCACAATCACTGTCACTTGAGCAATAGTGGTTTAAACACGAAATAGACGTGCAACTCCGATCTTTGCTTCCGAAACTGAAGTATCCACGGCAGCAATGCTTACTCCAAATATTGCCTTCGCAATCCACATTGGTCGAACATTGATCGACGCATCCAACAAGACCAATATCGTTGCAAACCATCACACTAAAAGCAAACACGAATGCAAGATAATTCGCCATTGTGAACGATTTAACACCAGCCTCACGAAAATAAAATGTTGAGAATGGAGTGTAGTGTTTCTAAGAAGACCTGTTTGCAGAACTTGTTACTGCTGTCAATATTTCAAATATGAAAGTAAGGAGAAAGACTAGTCCGACGGTGAACGGTTGTTTTCCCGACTTTAGCAATGTCGTATTTCGGAATGATTGGGTCCAGCCATTAGTAGTTGATCAGTTGAGCTTGCAACGCTGCGTTTTGAAAGCGTTGTTACATTATTTGTCGGTTACCAACGCATCGTTTCCAAGACGTAACGTGCACCTGTACGTTTTGTTGTGTAAACAGTGGATGCAGCAAACATGATAATATTGGCACAAAAGAAAAATCTACGGTACCGTAGGAAACGGCTGATGTCCGATTTACTTGAAATCGGATCGAGCCCAAATTAGAGGGACTTAAAACAAGAACGAAAACAAGCTACTTTGCCATCTTGCATCAAGAGCGAGATGGTCCGAGATGAAAGCCTGTTTCCCCGACTTCAACAGCATCGTACTGAATGATTGAGTACGTCTGTGTTTTGTAAACATTGGAGCAAAACTAATAAAATTGGCACAAAAGAAAAGTCTACGGTACTTTATATACGACATGGCTGCAGTTCATGAAGAACAAGCAGCGACAGAAACCAACAGACAATAGCGAGGACTTGAAATCCGAATATCCGATCCAGCCCAGAATTCAAAAGCTTTGATTAACACCCATAAGTCATAATTCATATTTTAATGTATTAGTTTTCTCATTCCTGACTTTTCAGACGATCAGACTGAATTCTAACCCGGTTAACCGAGTTGAAATCGTTTTACGATTACACGGCACGTTTCAGCCCGGGCCGAGTTTAAAATTACAGCTTGAACCGGCATGACACGATTTCAAGTCTTTCAAGCACGTCACACTTTTGAGCGCTTGCATCGTATTCGTAGTATGACTTTATTAGCATGCGCATGACCAGCAGTTACAGATATTGCTAAAGCTTTAACTACAACAACTAAACATACAAACTAAAGGTAACTACAATACGCTAAATACGACGTATTACAAGAATCATTAAAAATAGGCACGTAAGGGTACAAAAGCGTACAATCATATATATAGTTCAGAAGTTCCGACAAATGACTTCATCTGAAGCCCCGTACAGACGAGCAATTTTTCCCTGATATGTTATCCTTGACAAGCTTTAATTACTCGTGTGTATTACTTAAAATATGGACAAGAAGAATTGCTCAAACGCTATAGTCAAGGCAGTTTTTCAATGAGGCAAATTTGTCATGAAAGCTGACAAGTGAAAGAAATAGTTTTATTAACAACATTCCGTTCAGAAGCCACCGGAAGCCAGGGTGTGAATTGGCAGAAAATGGCCATTCTGAATTTAAGCCAGTTAAATAAATGAAAGTCAAAATATAGAGCTCTATCGAAGTAAAGATAGGAACATCGGATGAAATTTTATTGTCGGAAACGCCGTTGTACTCTTAAGGATTTTATAGGAAGCTTGGACTGGAATTTCAGTCTCCGGGTTGAAATTCAGTCTGGGTATTTTCATTGACAAATTCAATCTTCCCAATCTACTTTTATACTGCATCTTCCAATTCGTTTTAATATACAGGTTTTGCGCATCTTTGTGTCAGGCCACGTATGGTCACGTGTCCTCTGAAATATCGAAATTCCTCGCAAAGCGAAAAACTTATAATTATTAATATCAGAATAATGTCAAAAAACTATCAAAACAATGCATGTATAACTATGGCTACCTAAACTACTTTCGTAAATCTAATAAGTTTATTTAAGTTTTTTTTAAACTAGAAACCACCTGATTTCTTTAATTAAGTTGATTTTGAGAGGTGTACACGGTGGTATTACAGACGTATAAGCCCACCCGAGTATAAGCCCCCAGTGTATAAGCCCATCATATTTCCTAACGCTCAAGCATAAAAAATCTAAATGTTTTCTGGGAGAGGACCACCAGACCCTCATATTTTCCTCACAAATCACATACGTGCTGGGATAACGGAACAGGAGATAAAATTGGGGCGAGCGAAGCTATCCAAAAGAGATTAGAGTGGGAGAACCTAATATTCTTTGCTGCCTAAGGTTATTATACATTGAGTATTCATGATTCCCAGTTACATGTTTTGAAACACTTTTTGTGGGTGGTTTGGTGAAACAAAACTTTGCCAGAACTTACGAGCCTCTAAATTCAAAATTTGGGGGGACACCCCCTACCTGTAGCCCCCCACCCAGAATCGAGTTTGCCTGGCCCCACCCAACCACACCTTTATTCTGCCACTTATATACAAATTAAGAGTCTGTCATAATTTACAACGTTAACTATAAATTTACAACGTTAAATATAGATAAAAATCCTTTGACTCGCCAGTCAAACACGTGATTCTTCGTATAACATCCCTAATATGTGCAGTTCTAAATTTTTTTTAAAATAAACCCTGAGGCTAGGTATATGATCGCGTATCCTCTGAAATATCAAAGTTCATCACAAAGCTAATGTAAATTATTATTGATATAAAATAACATAAAAAAACTATCAATGTTTTGATAGTTTTTTGATGTTATTTTATATCAATAATAATTTACATTATAATTACAATAATAACTACCTAAACTACTTTCTTAAATCTGGTAAGTGTATTTAAGGTTTTTTAAAACTAGGAACCACCTGATTTGTTTAAATTGATTTCGAGAGGTGGACAAATCATGTGATTCATTAGGGTCTTCGTGGGATCACAGGTGGGTTTCTTGATATAGATCGCCTTGATATTGCGGGTTATGTAAAGGATTATGAACGTAATCGTTACCTTGGTGCGGGGCATTCTTCATTTGCTGGCCACTGCTGTCTTGATATTGGGTATCTTTTGTCGCTTCCAGAGTTACTTCGTTGTTACTTTGTGCAGGAAATGAAGACATAGCAGTGTGGTGTCTTTGGTCATCGTAATTTGGAGAAGGATTCATATGAAATCCGTGATTTTCGTTTCCTTGTACATTTTGTAGATTTTTTGTTGGATTTTGGAATAGAGGATCTCGGTTTGGGGTACCCTGTGCGGCATTATGAAATCTTTGAGGATTGTGGGATTGACGAGCCACGTTGTTGTTGCCATGCTGAAGTTGAATTTCAAATGCAGTTGGATTGTTAAGATGCGAAAACTGGGCGTTTGGTTGATTCTGTATTTCTGCCCCTTGATGAGTGTTCTGTATAGGCATAGTTCCCGCATTAATTGTATTTACTTGTGGTTTCCTTTTCACATGCCAAAACACGGCTAGTAGTAGTCCAACAGCAATAAGAAATACGACTAGACTTACAGTAATAACAGCAATCAACCATGGAGGTAGAGATTTCGAGGCAGTGTTGCTTTCTTGGTTAACTGCGCATCTATGCTCAGAGTCGCAAGTCTCGCCCGGGCCACCACAATCATCGCTTGTACTACAAGATTTCCCAACACAATGTTCACTACACTCACTAAATTCACCAACATACCACTGTCTTTTCTTACAACAGTAATGTCCGGTACTGCAGTTTGCGTTTGTGGTACATCCAGAGCAACCACGATCAACACATTTGTTAGAAACGCAACACTCATTTGGAGCCCCGCAGTCGTCGTCAATCCGACAGATCTCGCCCACACAACTTTTGGCACAACTGTCTTCCCAAAAGGAATACTTCTTCTTGCAACAATATTGATCCAAATTGCACTCAGAATTCGATGTACACTTATCGTAACAGCCTGTTTTAACACACTTTCCCGATCGACAACACTCGCTCAGACCACTAGCACAGTCATCGTTGGAATTACAAGTTTGGCTGATACAATTGGCTGCGCAAACGGTTTGGTCCAAAGGAAACGTCTTCTTGCAACAGACATGGGTTCTATAACAATCTGTATCTGTGATACATCCCGAACAACCCTTGTTGACACATTTGTTAGAGCGGCAACAGATTGACGGGTCGCCACAATCACTGTCCCTTGAGCAATATCGATACAAACACGATCCAAACGCGCAAGTCCAATCTTTGCTTCTGAAACTAAGGTATCCACGACAGCAATGCTTAGTCCAAACATTGCCTTCGCAATCTGCATGGGTCGAACATTGATCGACGCATCCAACAAGACCAACATTGTTGCAAACCATTACACTAAAAGCAATCACGAATACAAGATAAGTGGCCATTGTGAACATTTTAACACCAGCCTCGCGAAAATTGGAATGTATGGAAAACGAAGAGGAAAAGCTGTTTCTAAGAAAGTCCTGTTTTCAGAACTTCTTACTGATGTCAATATTTCAGGCAAATATGAAAGTAAGGAGAAAGATTAGTCCAACGGTGAACGCTCGTTTTTCCGACTTCAGCAGTGTCGTATTGAATGATTGGGTCCAGCCATTAGTAGTTGAGCAACGCTGCATTTTGAAAGCGTTGTTGCATTGTTTGTCGGTTAGCGACGCATAGTTTCTAAGACGTAACGTGTACCTGTACATCTTTGTTCTGAACTGAAACACTGCATGCGGCAAACATGATAATATTGGCACAAAAGAAAAATCTACGGTACCGTAGGAAACGGCTGAAGTCCGATCGAACCTAAATTAGAGAGGGTTTTCCTTGACAACTCCTAACTCAAATTACCTGTAATTGAACTAGACGTGCAAGTTCAATCCTTGCTTTCAAAACTGCAAGGGTAGGTAGTACTGTAGCGAACTACAATTTTCAAGTAGCCAGTAGTTTTTGACTACTTTTCTAAAACAGTAACTGTAGTTATAGCGAACTACATTTTGCCTAAAAGTAGCCAAGTAGTTGATTACTTTTCAAACAGCGAATCGCTATTCGCTACTTTTTAAATTGTTAGCAACTTGATAGAATAGCATGATATTGAGACACGGTTTGCTTAAAATCAATACTCAATTTGCACTCCTGAACACTGCAGTGCTTACAAAAATGTCAAAAATTTTGCTTTGTGTTTACTGTTGCTACTCGTAAGTCGGTTGTTATAGGATACATTACAGCATGAGTTTGTAGATGTTCCAAATATAGTACAACTAAAAAAATATAGCGTAGCCAAATAGCGAAATAGTTCGCTACATTTTTGAAGCAGTAGCTGCAGTTAGTAGCGAACTACCTTTGTTCAAAAGTAGCAGTAGTTGTAGCTGACTACATATTTTTGAAGTAGCTGTAGTTATAGCGAACTACAAAAATTTTGTAGTCAACCCACCCTTGCAAAACTGAAATATCCACCACAGCTTCCGAAAGAACGTTGCCTTACATCAGCGCATTGAACAAGACAAATATTGTCGCGGCAAACTAATACACCGAAAGCGATCACGAAAATAAATACTGCGTCATCATGAACGATTTAGCACTAACGACGCACAGAATGGAATGCAGGGAGAAAGTTGGAAAACGAAAGTAAACAGCTGTTTCGAAGAAGACTGCACCTGCTTGCATAACATATTAATATGAAACCATTTTCATATTAATATGTTATGCAAGCAGGTGCAGGTCAGGTGGACTGAATAATTTAAAGTGCCCCTAAATTTAAAGTGCCCCCCAAATAGTTTTGTAACCACAAAGAGCCTGGGCCTGGGTCTAACTAGCCCATTTTCTGAAGTCACGGAAGGTGGTCGGCATATATCTTTGATCAGGTGGCCATGGCCTATATCAACATTTAGATTTTAGATTTTTAGGTATAACAGATTAATTTAAAAATTGACGGGTTTCGAAAATTATAATCCCCCCCGAATATAAGTCCCTCCGTGTACAAGCCCATGGGCTTATTATTAGACAGGTATGTTAATGTTATTGATGCAGCGACGAGTATTCCAACAGCACAGACAAGTGACAATAATTACATTACAGTTATATAATATGTTATAACCAGCTTGTTTTATGTATAAATTATATACTATATGTTTATATTTCTTTTCGTTCACAGTATAGTTTACAAGTACGATAAATATTAGCGTCAAATGTCGTGCGTATATAAGCCCCACCTCCATATATAAGCCCTCCCATGTATATAAGTCCATCAAAAAATGCTTACAAACGAATATAAACCCAGGGCTTAAATTCGAAGGTTTATGTTTTCTACAATCTCGTCAGGATCTTCGTAGGAGATTCCGTTTATGGATTGCCTTGATACTGTGGGTTATACGGAGGATGATGGTGGTAATCGTAACCTTGGTGCGGGGCATTCTGTGGATATATTTGTTGACCACTGCTGTCTTGAAATTGTGCATCTTTTGTCGCTTCTGGGGATTTGAAAGTGTGATAAACAAGGTCGTGAAGTTGATTGTGGTTCTGATGTACTTCGTTGTCATTTTGTGCAGGATATGAGGATACAGTAGCGTGGTGTCCTGGATCAGTGTGGTTCGGAGAAGGATTTATATGGAATCCATGATTTTCATTCCCCTGTTGTGAACTTTTTGCTGGAGTTTGGGTTACAAGACCTTGGTTTGGGGTAGCTTGTGCTCCATACTGGAATCCTTGAGGGTAGTGACTAGGATTGCGGGATTGTTGAACCACGTTGCTGCCCGATTGAGGATGGTTTTGAAATGCTGTTGGATTATTAAGACTTCTGAACTGGGTGTTTGGTTGTTGATTCTGGATTTGTTTCTGTATATTGAGTGTTCTGTAGAGGAACAGTCCCCACTGGAGTAGCATTTACTCGGCGTCGCTTCCTTTTCACATAGCAAAACACGGCTAGTATTATTCCAATAGCAATAAGAAATACAACTAGACTTACAGTAATAACAGCAATCAGCCATGATGGGAGAGAGTTCGAGGCAGTGTTGCTGCTCGAGGCAGTGTTGCTGTTCAAGGCAGGGCTTGCTGTTCGAGGCAGGGCTATGTTCTGATTAATTGCGCATCTATTATCAGAGTCGCAAGTCTCGCCCGGGCCACCACAGTCATTACTTGTACTACATGATTTTCCAATACAATGTGCACTACACTCACTAAATTCACCAACATACCACTGTCTTTTCTTACAACAGTAATGTCCACTACTGCAGTTTGCGTTTGTAGTACATCCCGAGCAACCACGATCAACACATTTGTTAGAAATACAACACTCATTTCGAGACCCACAGTCGTCGTCAATCCGACAGATCTCGCCCACACAACTTTGAGCACAACTATCTCCCCAATAGGAACTCTTCTTCTTGCAACAATATTGATCCAAATTACACTCAGAATTCGATGTACACTTATCGCTACAGCCTGTTTTAACACACTTTCCCGATCGACAACACTCGCTCCGACCAGCACAGTCATCGTTGGAATTACAAGTTTGGCTGATACAATTGGCTGCGCAAACGGTTTGGCCCAAAGGAAATGTCTTCTTGCAACAGACATGAGTTGAATAACAGTCTGTATTACTGGTACATCCAGAGCAACCCTTGTTGACGCATTTATTAGAGCGGCAACACATTAATGGGTCGCCACAATCACTGTCGCTTGAGCAATAGCTATACAGACACGAACTATGCGTGCAAGACCGATCTTTGCTTCCGAAACTGGAGTATCCACCGCAGCAATACGGCAAATATATAAGACACTCCGCGTGGGTTTTGCATTGATCGGCGCATTGAACAACACAAATATTATTGCAAACTAATACACCGTAAGCGACCACGAAGACAAGATACCTCACCGTCATGAACATTTAGCACTGACGACACACACAATGGAAAGTAAACAGCTGTTTCTAAGAAAACTGCACCCCTGCAAGCATAATATATTGATATAAAAGTTGGGACATATCAGATTTCAAGAGTGGGTGGACAGTGTAGGCCGGATGCAACTGCCTGAAAAATATGAGGCGAATTTCGACGTTTCGAAGGGCCTTCGCTCGAAACGTCAAAATTCTCCTCATATTTTTCAGGTAGTCGTATCCCTACCAACGAACGCTTGGACTAAATAATTCATATTTTAATGAATTAGTTTTCTTCTTCCAGACTTTTCAGAACGGGTTGAATTTCAATCCGCGGTTAACCGAGCTGAAATTGTTTTACGATTACACGACATTAAGTTTCAGCCCGGGCTGAGGTTAAAATTTCAGCTCGAGCCGGGATGAAATTATTTCAAGCACGTCAGTGACGTCACGCTTTGAGCGCTCGCATCATTAAAAATAGGCACGCAAACGTACAAAAGCGTATAATCATATACAGTTCAGAAGTTCCGACAAAACTTCATCTGAAAACAATTTTCGTTGACAAGTTTTCCTTGACAAGTTTTAATTGCTCGTGTCTCTGACTTAAAATTGACAAGTGTTCCTTGACAAGTTTTAATTGCTCGTGTCTATGACTTAAAATTAACAAGTTTTTCTTGACAAGGAGAATTGCTCAAACGCTAGTCAAGGTAGTTTTTGAATGAGGCAAATTTGTCATGAAAGTTGACAAGTGAAAGAAATAGTTTTAATGAGAACATTTCGTTCAGAAGCCACCAGAACCCATGGTGTGAATGGGCAAAAAATAGCCATGCATTCTGAATTTAAGCCAGTTAAATGAAAGTCAAAATGTGGAGCTCTATCGAAGTAAGATAGGAAAATTGGATGACATTGTGTTGTCGGAAACGCCGTTGTACTCTTAAGTATTTTATAGGAAGCTTGGACTGGAATTTCAGTCTCCGGGTTAAAATTCAGTCTGGGTATTTTCATTGACAAATTTAATCTTCACAATCTACTTTTATACTGCATCTTCCAATTCGTTTTAACATGCAGGTTTTGCGCATCTTTGGGTCAGGCCACGTATGGTCACGTGTCCTCTGAAATATCGAAGTTCCTCGCAAAGCGAAAAACTTATAATTATTAATATCAGAATAATGTAAAAAAACTATCAAAACAGTGCATGCATAACTATGGCTACCTAAACTACTTTCGTAAATCTAATAAGTTTATTTAAGTTTTTTTAAACTAGAAACCCACCGGGCACAGGATGTTGTTTCAACGTTGAAATTTGGTAGAAAAAAAGTTGCGACGTCGACAACCTAATATCTACGTTGCTCTGACGTTGTTTTACAAACATTGGTTCAACAGCAGCCAACAGACGTTGAATTAACGTTCATTCATGGTTAAATGTACGACGTGGATTTGTGAACCAATCTCAACGTTGTTTTAACGTGGATTCAACGTTGAATTATGGTTGACGAGATTGGCAACCTAATTTCAACGTTGTTTCAACGTCGAAACAGTTACGTCGATCCAATTTGCATAGTCAACCCTTTTTCAACGTCTATCCAACGTCTGGAAGGTCATTTCCAACGTTGATTCAACGTTGGATAAACGTCATTTTGCCCGCTGGGTTAGGGTATTGCATGTGCTTAAAGATATTTCCTTATCTTGATACTATTGTTATAATATTAAAGCGTAATAAGATCTTTGACTTTGTCGGTAATTTGCATAGTAAAAATAAATATAATTGTTTTATTTTGTTTTGTGGACACGTTCATTTCTTTGTCTCAGCTTTGGCGAAGCTTTTGATCCAAGTCCATGGGTGCCATAATCATTTAATAAACTGGTGAAGATCCATGTAGTCTTACAGATCGAAACCTAGTAATTAGCAATTATTGGATAAGGTTTTTGTGATGTGCAGAATTATGAAGGTCGATGTAAGCATTATCGTTATAACGCTTAGACCGTGATAATTTTGCATATCGCAAAAACCGAATTCAGTAATTGTTTTATTATACATTTGAAGAATAATAAAAATGATAGTATTTAACGCATGAAAAACGTTATTTATTAAAACCTATCCATATTCACATTTTTTCTATACGTTTGTTCCAAATTTTGCTTTGCTATAGTTTTCCTCAATTTGTTTGTGTTAATAGATACCGCTTGCTAATCATCTCTGGCTCATTTGCAGATAACAATTCTGACAATTTTGTGTAGGTTGCATGATTGCGCGATTTAACTGTTAGCTCTTAGCCAGTCAAATTTCCTTTACCAACTACAATGTATTATAATACAAAATAAACGTGATGTTTCCACAAATACCAAACAAATATAGTCCGGCATGCATCAAACAAGCCTTTCGTGGCAAAATTGAAATTTATCCATGCACTGAGTATATTAAATGTAGTAATCTAGATTAGTGTCTGCTTACACTGGAGCTTGACGAAGAACAGTCAGTTAATCACTGACTAATAGGCCTATACACTTATACAGGTGAAATTCCAAAACCAAATGATATCACGAATGTTGACAATGAAGCTCGAATTAAGTATATTTTGCAAGAATAAAAGTGGAGGAGTATAAGGACAAATACATGCAAGATCTAAACTAAGCAAACTAGTATACTCTAGCCTAAATAAATTGAGTTTTCGTCCGGTATATGCATGTGAGAACAAGCATATCAAGCTTGTCGTATCTTTATATGTGAGAGAGATTTACCTTCATTTACATATACTTTCATTTTCTCGACTTACACAAGGTATTCTTTGAAAATTACTTCGCCAATGAACTTACTAGATCGATTGTTTTTGAAGCAATTTAAACTGACATTCGCATGAGTGCATGTTATCAGACTCTTCAAAATTATGTCTGATAAAACACTGCTCTTCATGTTTTAAATAGTACAGTTATTCCGTACCTTGATTAAACAGAAAACATTGTTTTCATGCAGCATCGCATATTATAAGCTTTAAAATTATATACAATATTATATATATATATATATATATATATATATATATATATATATATATATATATATATATATATATATATATATATATATATATATATATATATATATATATATATATATATATATATATATATATATATATATATAGTTATATATATTATATAATATATATATATTATATAATATATATATATATATATATATATATTATATGTATTATGTAATTTCCATACCCAGCGCAAGCAGAAAAATGTTGTCTGCCGCGGCTGGGTCTTGAACCCGCGACCTTCGAATTACTATAGATCGACGCTCTACCAACTGAACTACACTGTCAGACGGATTTAAGACTGGAAATTAAACGAGTATGTTTATGATATTCAGTATATATTTCATAATTTCCAGTCTTAAATCCGGCTGACCGTGTAGCTCAGTTGGTAGAGCGTCGATATAGTAATTTGAAGGTCGGGGGTTCAAGACCCAGCCGCCGCGGCAGACAACATCTTTCTGCTTGCGCTGGGTATGGAAATTATATAATACACACTCTAGAACATTTTCATCTTATAGTAAAAACTGCAGGTTAATTTGTGCGAGTGACAACATTGAAATTCATCCTTATCGTGTCAAAATCTATAGATTTATATAAATTAAAATTAGATGGAGACCGATGGCAGAGGAAATATTTTTCTAGGCGACTTTTGTGGCCGGATAATACGGCCTATGCAAAAGAGACTTTGCAAGGCTTTGCACCAGTCCTGTAGAACTAAATTTACCGGGTGGTGGGGAACATTTGTTGGCGTCAATGACGTCATGCATAACGGATATTCATATGAGTCCAACCCATTGAACTATAAGTAAACTGGAAGGCTAACTCAGAGGGGGGATTGAAGCCGTGCTTTGTAGGTAGTGCCAGTCTTTTTTTGCAAATTTTTTTTTGAAAAATACGCTTTATATCGATAAATGTTAATCTTTTAAATTCCTTTCCCCTTTCCATTTTCATTTTAGAGCACACTAAGACAGTTAATCTTTTGACTCAAGCACTTACAATAAACAAACATGGTTGAACAGTTAAAATAATACAGGGCCAAAACAATGGGTTGTGTTCATGTACTTGAAAACTGGTAGATTCAGATTCCACATAGAGGCACACACGATAAACATCATAATATCACTGCGCTTGAAACGATCAAGAAATAATTTGAATGAACGATCAAGAATTATTAAACAAGCGAAACTCGATGAAGTACATTCTCGAACCCTGAGCCCTTCTTACGCGCGGTGCGACGAGGGGCTCTGGCCAAATCCATAACCGGATACCATAAAAACATGATAAGAAAACAATGTCCGGTGTTAGAACTAGCCAATCAGATGCCAGTTCGGAATATGGATTTGGCCAGAGCCCCTCGTCACCGCGTGTAAGAAGGGCTCTGGGTACGAGAATGGATGAAGTACTGATACTGTAAAGCTGCAGCCTTGTCCCCAGACTCCAACTCAGGCGCGCAGAGCAAGGGGACTTTTGTCGCCGCTGTCCAAATTCATCGCGGGCGCGAGCAATTTTCTCATAAAATTTCAATCTCGTTCCCAGAGTATGCCTATTCGCGCGTTAGATATGCCACCACCTAACCCGCGAACAGGCATACTCTGGGAACGAGATTGATAAAATTTTGGTTTTCAAATTTTGTCAAGCAATTGGAAGGCCCGGTTTTAAAACTTTTCGGGTTTGTAATGCCCTAGATCTTGAAAATATCCATATTATTTTTGTTGACTGTTCTAGAGTAAATTCTTAACTACACAAATGATTGTGTTTATGCGCAGCGATTGCAAAGCAAACTAAATTTTTAATACGAAAAAGATGGCTGGTGATCGATGTTTACGTTCATATGTGTCGGACAAGCCCCCCATCATGGACATGGTATAATCAAACCAATAATTTATCAATCTGCCAAGAAACTATTGTATAGATCAATGAAACTTAATTGTCGATTTATCGGACGGCAATAAGTTACAGCATTCGAATACGAATGGGTTATAACTGGATACGAAATAGGATGGTATTTGGAGGCATGGTTACGACATCGTCTTGTATTAGTTTGAGGTGACGTCCGTCTTTGGAGGGGATTTACTTGGCATTAATAGTTGCTGATGCTTTCTTTAAGGTATGTGATATATTCTTAGCTTTACAATATAAAGTAAATTTTTGTGCCGCAATTTTGGTGATCGCGTCAATTCGGAAAACGATCAGCAGCAAAATGTGTCATTGCATGTGAAAAACAAGATTTTATTTGGGTACAAGTTACAATATGTCAACAAGTGGTTTTCTACATCGTAAATCTTGACGAGTCCGGCAAAAGACATTGGAAAAATTGTAAAATGATATTAAAAACAAGAATCGTGGCAAACCTAGGGGCGTTGAGGCAAAAAGGTAAAATGTGCTGAGATATTGATTGTTGGTGAGTCGCGAATGTTTGTCGATTGAAATATGCATTCGAGGGTAGAACTGAACATAAAGACCTCTACTATTACTGTAAATATAGCCAATTTTTCAATACATTATGCCAATAAAACAAGTAGGCTATAAGGAAAACGTTGTTCAGATTTGGGTACATTGTGAGATTTAATTTTAGCAGGTAGGCCTATAAACTAACCACGTTTTGCACTTGTGCAGTCGCATATTCGTAAACATTTGTGCATACGAATAGCCAGCGAGGATTAAAGCATTTTTAAAACACGACTAAATTGCAAACAGAAAATAAAATGGCTCAACAAGACAACAAAGTCAAAGACTACAATTAGTAAAAAATCAATCATTTTAATAATCTGGGAAGCGTCTCGCTAAGGTTTTGATAATTATACTCCATGAGGTTCTATCTTTGTATATGAAGGGATATTATGATTCCATATAGCTTCGTTTTCTTCAAAAATTGTATAATTATCTCGTTTTCCTAGTCATTCCATTCCGACTTTCTCTTCTTTCGCCTTTGTCGCCTGCAAAATTTCGGCTTTCATGTACGACAAAACGTCCATAAATTTCCATTGTGACTTTATTTGGTTTTCTTGTTCTTTTTTTATTTCTCTTGCTAATATGCTGTCCGGGCGCTGTGCATTACGCGTTTAAAAGTTGCTGGAAGAAGATTAAACAGTCACAAATTACTTCACCTACAGGCAGTAACGCAACAATGTTGCGCTAAAAATTGCAGTAACTTGTTGCTTGTATTACTTCACCTATAGGCAGGGGCGTAGGAACCGGGCTCAATAGCCTTTGATTTATGATTGCATTTATTTTAGTATTTTGGTATTTTTTTTGTATTTTTTTTATTTATTTTATTTTTCTTTCCGGAAATTTTTTGTTATTTTCCGAAACTATAATGCCATGTCCGGAAAATTTTTGTTATTTTCGGAAAAAAATAATGCAATGTCCGGAAAAATTTTGTTATTTTCGGAAAAAATTATGATATGTCCGGAAAATTTTTTGTATGTTTGCGACGATAATGATATGTCCGGAAACTGTTTTGAGTTGATCTCCAATCCCCCCCCCTCCCGTCGTCAACATTTGCGGGAAAAAATTTTTACGCGCCCTTTTCTTTCGAAACGTGCACCTCGAAACCGCCCCCACCCCCAACTTTTTGATGCTTCCTACGCCCCTGCCTATGGGAATACACACAATAATATAACCAGAAAACCTGTAGAAAATTTTGTCGCCATCCTATTTTTTACTAACAATTACA
>CACRXK020005142.1:0-29095 GCA_902702795.2 Paramuricea clavata
TTGCTATTTTCAGTCATTTTGTATTACAAACGGGAAATTGATGCCCCAACACCCGATTGGGCTGTCAATTTCCCGTGCGTAATACAAAATGACTGAAAAACGGCAAACTTCGCAAGGCTATATTATCCACATTTTACAACATTTCGCAACGAAACTTTGGAATATTACTAATTTTGTGATGCTCTTTCAAGCTGTGATGAAATTTTTGTCTAGATCAAAATTTAGTCTATAATGCAAATGGTCCATTGGGTCATTCCAGAAAATATTCAGAACTCCCCCACAGAGGGTATTGGAAGTACACCCCTACCCAATGCGGAGATTGGAAATCCTTAGCTTATACATTTGCTATTATCACAAGTACTCTGAAGTCCCCCACTCCAGATGGCAGAAATTTATTCTGTGGGAGGAGTGTCACTGAATCTTTTCTGGAATGAACCATTATGTTTTCCCATTATGCACCCAATATTATTAGCTAGAGGGTGGAGTTGGGTAGGTGGCGTCACAGACCTAACAGACTTATATATATATTTAACAAATATAAAACATTTTCCGTGTTGAAATACAGTTATATCAACACGAATGGAAATTGGGAAAACGAGAAATTGAAAACGAGAAATTGTGTTTAAAGTTTGTTCGTTCAAATTTGAGAAATTGTGTGAAATTGAAATTTTATAATATAGTTATGCCATCTTTTGGACAAAAAATACTTCTATGGTTTTGCGAAATAAACGGCGGTGACCTGGACGTGAGATAAGTCTTAACACGATCGGTTCCGTGCAAGGGAAAACTTGTCAAGGAAAACTTGTTCACCGTACACACGAGAAAGTAAGCTGGCAAGGAAAACTTGCTCGTATGCATGTACGCTGCTCAATTCTGCGAATGGAATACAGGTGGCTTTTAGTAAAATACAAATTTCACGTTTCAATTTCGCTACTTTCTCAGTGAAAAATAACACAAAATCATCGATTTTTACTGGACTTCTGGGAAAGATTTCAATGAGTCTATTTTGATTATTTGTTTAGTATGGCGTAGGTTATCATGCAATGTATCAAATTTGGCCCGTTGTCCATGCATGTTCGGGAGGGGAATGTGCGAATATTTCGGAATAGATGATAGTTTTTTTATAATTTTTCTTTACACATAGACAAATATACTTAAAATATTCAGTATTATATTGTCATTGCAGCCTAAGCCAATAAATATACAGATGATTATATTCAAATATACAGATTATTCAATATTACTTTAAATAAGAGAAGTCCTAATTTCTCTCCCCCCCCCCTTGATGTTTGTATACGGAATTCCTGATATACAATCCATTACTTACAGAGTTGTATAAGTTAGAGAGGTCATAAATATTAAAGTCTCTTATTTCAAGAGTTTTGCCGCAATTAAACAAGGCAATACAAATGTCCCAGCAAAGATAGCTGCTGCAACAACGTGGTTGTTCACACGTTGTTCGAATGTCGTGTCCATGATATCTTCTTGGACGATTTCATTTTCGGCTGACAGCCATCTATTGACATCACCAGCTCCGAGATTTTCTGGTTCAATGTTGTTGTAAACTTCAACACGATTCTCACTTTCAAAACTTGATTCCTGCACACTGCTACCATGTTCAGAATATTCACCTTTTTGAAATAAGAGTAATTAGAGTTAATAATTAGAATACCTTTGTTAAGTATTTTTTAGAGTTTGTTGGTATAAGTTAGTTATTTAGTTAGTGAGGTATAGCTAGTTAAGTAGTTAGGTAGTCTGTCAGTTGCCTGGTCTGACGATCGGTTGGTTAGGGACTGTGTAGCGATGGGATAGTGTGGTTAATTTAAGCAATGTTTATACAAACCTCGGTAGAGCTGAAAGCTATCCTCGTAACTTTCACTCATCAGGTCACAATCGTGCACGCTGTTGTTGGTAGGTTCATCATCATGATGGACATTGCTGGTACCACCATTAGATAATGTAGATTTGTTACTGTCACCACATTCCAGAATCCACTGGTCAACATTACCATGGTTACCACAGTTCATCTCACCATTCCCTTGATGAGTTTCTTCAATCCAGTCATCCCAACCACTTGTTGTTGCCACAGTGACTGGGTCTTCATCAGAAGCGGAACTCAAGCAGGAAACCACCTCCTTAGGAGCAGGGCTATGACAAGAGCTGCGAGAAGAAGCTCTGCTATCTAAATCACAGGCCACATCATAACTCTGTCCTAACTCTATACCGGTACTATCAGTACCACCATCATCCGAAGTCAAAGACTCCTGACTCGAGTCTATTTTTTCCCAGTGCTCGTCACCCAGTATCCATCCGATGTTTCCACAGTCGGTTGGAAATACGAAGAACTCGTCTGGGAAGTCTTCATCGCAGCTCTCCTCGGATAAACTGTCCGACCTGTTGAAACTCAGAGAGTGTTTCAACTGTGCTGGGAAAGTGGTGGGTGGAGTGGTCTGTTTGTTGGGTGTGGCTGTTGGTAGATCATCAACACTGCTACTGGTTGTAATGATGTAGTCCTCATTGTCCACGTGTTCTTCACATGACAAGTCATTGGGTTCTTCATCGCTGTCCACGTGGCTATCACACGCTGAGTCGGTCGTTTCTTCAACAGTAGTCACGTGACGTTCGCGTGATGAGTCGGTAGGTAAATCATCAGTGTTCATATGCTCATCACGTGCTACGTCATTCTGGACAAGGATGGTTTTCTCAGATGGATTTATTGAGATATTTCGCTGTATTGCTGTCTTAGGTTTACCAAACAATTTGCAGCGAACTTTGAAGATGATCGGCCTGTAGGAATAGTAGAAAGGAAATAATTAGTGCATATGCCTTTCAACTCTGTGACAGAAGTTTAATTCCGGCAATATGATTGTAATTTCGTCCAACAGTTGAAGAGCAAACCCCTCAGGTCGTTTCCTCTTGGGCGTGCCCCTAACTAAACCCATAAGAAGAACAGTGAAGGACTGATCCAGTAGAAATACAGTTACTTTAGTTTTATTCAGGGATGCCGGAAGTTGCTGAGTGCAAGGGGTGCGATTTATTATCAAAAGGGCATATTTTTTAAAAAATGGCAGAAACAAAAATGAAAGAGCACTTACCTGCTTATAACCTTATTTAAAATCAAACACAAGCAATGAAGCAACCTTTTATTAATTTGAAACATTAAAATAAGGCACACAGAATTAGCAGAAAACTGTTTCCCTTTCTCTTCTACTGAAAAACATTTTGTGTGGCCATTTACTAGTTATAGGTTATGAAACTAAATCGTTCATTGTTTATAACATATATAAACTTAATAAACTCCTCCAATGTAACCTATTCGTTTGAAATCTTTTGTGCACCCGTTGCCCATAGTCTGCACCCGCACTGCACCCAAAAAGTTATGAATACAAAAGGCATGGGGTGCACTTGCACCCACTGCACCCGTGGTTCCGGCATCCCTGGTTTTATTTACCAAAATATTATATTATAATGTTTGTGATGTTACTCTGAGTAAGCTGAAAAGTTAGCTTGTCCACGGTGGGAATCGAACCCGTGACCTTTGGGATACTAGTCCACCGTGGCCAAGCTAACTTTTCAGCTTGCCCGGTGTGGATGCACACTCAGAATAACATCACAAACATATTCACCTGAGTACATAACACCAGCACACAGAAAATTATTATAGTTTAGTTTTATTTACCAAATCAGTACATCTTACCGGAGTCTAGCTCCATAGAATTTCCAGAGAGCAAGAAGATAGCTTGCGGCAATGAAAAATTTCTGGCTTTCAGTCAGGCCGAATATGTAATTGATACTTTCTAAAAAGACGATAGAGAAAAAGAATTCAAAATAAATATTTTAGGCAGTGTGATTTAGATCAGAGTATGATTCAACGTTATAGGATTGTGGTCCAAAAGATATATTAATTAAAGATGAAGTCTTACCTTTAACGAATGCCTGAGCTTTTAAGCCAATGGTCTCGTTACTGTCGCTTGACGTTTCAGCTAAAATATGTGGAAAAGATATAACATTATTGTGCTATATAATAGTAGAAAATATTCATATTTTCGATAAAAATGATTTGATTCAAGTTATTAAATTAGAAAAAATGTTTGCTATTGTTTTTAACTAACAAAAACTAAAATTTAGATAAAAATTTGCCAGTTGGTTTGAAGAATTAATATTGCTTTTAAGAAACGCCAAAAAATTGTAAAGGTTAAAGAAACAACCAAAAACATGTCTAAAATAAAACAAATTTAGGCAAAAAACAAAAAGACTTCATTAAAATTTATTTTCTATCAAAAATATAAAAAACAAAACAACTTGTTTATCGAAAAAACCCCAGCTTTAATATCGACTTACCGAAAAGTCGTAGATTTTCCCGTTCGGCAGTTAGATTCAGTTTGTTTGTTTCTTCTGTTATATTATAAAGTTCAAACGAACTGTTCTTCTTCTTTAAAGTTGGAAAACACTGCTTTGAAGTGTTTAAATAAACAGGACAACTTTCAGCAAAGCTATCAGTGATGGATTTCTGTAGCTTGCTTTGTCCTTGGTTAACATCGCTCACAATGTTGTTGTTTGTGGCGAAGGAACTCACGAGGCCATGTTCGGCGTTCATCGACTTATTGTCGTTCGCTGTCGAAGACAGGAAAAGTATTGAAAATACGAATTTAATCGCTAAATCTTCGCATAAAAACATTTTTCACAAGAGCGCACAATTTTAGAAACTCTTCTCGAGAAACATTTGTGCGAAATGATAGTTGCTTGGAAACAACGACAATTTCTGTTTGTTACGTCATGTAATTAGATAATTGGATAATTGGTCGCGCGTGTAATCAACGTTTCGCGCGCGAAATGATAAAAACGTGCAGTCACAGGGTATATACATTGGTATATATCATACAGTGGTCCGACTTCAGCCAACTCGACCGCAATCTAGCCGTTATGCAGTGTTCCTAGCCAGTGCGTGCTCACGAGAGGCACTCACCCCTTGACTGCAGGGGCGGCGCCAGCCATATATATTGGAGGGGAGGGGGGCTGTAAGTGAAATTTTGCCGAGTCATTTCCACTGCATATTAAAATATTTTTTCCCAAAAGTTTCGGGGGGGGGGGGAAGTGTCCTAATCACGCCAAGCCGGCTATTTTGAATGATTTCAGGAGTGACGGCCCACTTATAGTTCAATGTGATGGCCTTTCATGAGCGCACTGGCAAAGACCATGGCGGCCGGCTACGCTTACACTAGGGGCTAAATCCTGAAATTTCACATTGGCCGCCATGTTCCTTGACATCACGCTAATGAAAGGCCTTGACACGTGAAATGATTCAAAGTGGTCGGCTTGGCTAAGACGTTCAGGGGGCTAGTGCCTCTTGTAAGCGCGCACTGACTGGGAACATGGCGATGGCAACTGCATTGCGGTTAGATTGCGGCCGAGTTGGCTGAGGTCAAACCTTTGTATGATATTTTCAAAGAGTTTTTATCAATTATGCGCCAATCAAATAGTCGTTGTTTCCAAGCAACTATCGTTTCGCACAAATTTTTCCCGAGAAGAGTTTCTAAAATTGTGCGCTCTTGTGAAAAATGCTTTTATGCGAAGATATAGCCATTAAATTCGTATTTTCGATACTTTTCCTGTCTTCGACAGGGAACGACAATAAGTTGATTAACGTCGACGATGGCCCCGTGAGTTCCTTCGTAACAAACAACTACATTGTGAACGATGTCAACCGAGGACACAGCAAGCTACAAAAATCTATCACTAATATATAGCTTTGCTGAAGGTAGCCTGCGTGGCAGGCCCTCAATTTTATGGGGGGCCTGATTTGCAGCGGGCAGGATTTTGGCGGACACGGGAGAGGATTCCCGTGCCAGCCGAAATCCTGCCCGCTGCAAATCAGCCCCCCCCCATAAAATTGAGGGCCTGCCACGCAGGCTATGCTGAAAGTTGTCCTTTTTATTTAAACACTTCAAAGCAGTGTTCTCCAACTTTAAAGAAGAACAACAGTTCGTTTAGACTTTATAATATAACAGAACAAACAAAGAAACTGAATCTAACTGCCGACTGGAAAATCTACGACTTTTCGGTAAGTAGATAAAGCTGTTTTTGCAAAACTTTTTTTTCGACAAACAAACTGTTTTGTTTTTTCATATTTTTGAAGTTTTTGGTGTTTTGCCTACTTTTTGCTTTATTTTTAGACATGTTTTTTTGTTTTTTTCTTTAATTAATTTTACAATTTTTTTGGCGTTTTTTATAGCAATATTAATTTTTTAAACCAAATGGCAATTTTTATCTATATTTCAGTAAATTCAGTTTTTGTTTCTGCGTGTACAAAATCAACAGAAAACTATTTGGTAAATAAAACTAAACTATAATATAATATTTTGGTAAATAAAACTAAAGTAACTCTATTTCTACTGGATCAGTCCTTCACTGTTCTCCTTATGGGTTTATTTAGGGACACGCCCAAGAGGAAACGACCTGAGGAGGGGTTTGCTCCTCAACTGTTGGACGAAATTAATCATATTGCACGAATTAAACCTCTGTCTCAGAGTTGAAAGGCATGTGCACTAATTATTTCCTTTCTACTGTTCTGTTGGCCGATCATCTTCAAAGTTCGCTGCAAATTGTTTGGTAAACCTAAGAGAGTAATACAGCGAAATATCTCAACAAGTCCATCCGAGAAAACCATCCTTGTTCAGATTGACATTGCACGTGATGAGCATACGAACACTTTACAGTAACTACCGACTCATCATGCGGAAGTCACGTGGATACTGATGAAGAAACGACCGACTTAGCGTGTGATAGCGACGTGGACAGCGATGAAGAACCCAATGACTTGTCATGTGAAGAACATGTGGACACTGACGACTACAGCATTACAACCAGTAGTAGTGCCGGTGATCTACCAACAGCCACACCCAACAAACAGACCATTCCAGCCACTACCTTCCCAGAACGGTTCAAACACTCTCTGAGTTTCAACAGGTCGGACAGTTCGTGCTTTAACATCGAAATTCATTAAAAAAAATAACTTATTATGACCAGACATAACACTCCTACATTGTATTTTTTGTTCTTTCACCTCTAAAAGTCTAAAACGAGTGAATTTTGCGAAAATTCATCAGCCAGCCAATCAAAGAGTTTTATCTTGTGACGTCGGGACGGCAACCGTCATTCCTCATGTATTGTTTTGCCAACCTTGGGGGGAATAATATACATAATGATGCAACGCTGCCTTTTCCGGGAGACCCATGATCTGTACAGTACGTTTCAATGACGAGTACGAGATTTTCCCCATTAAAGGCCCAAAAGTATAGCCAACTTTCCCGACTTTGGCAAGTTATAGTCGACATGCTGAGTACGAGATTTTGACAAATCTCGTAGGCGGATAACGAGCTTCTTTTAGGAATTTATTTGTTTAATTGTTGCTACATTTGCCAACTGAATGAGTTTTTAAAAGCGCGAGTATTTTAAACTACGTTTGTTTTATCCATTTTCAACGAAATAAATAGCAATTTCTGCAATTTTCGCTTATTACTCAGGGTGTTAGCTAGCTCATATACTGTCCGTTTGACGGACTCTTCCCAATTGAAGTAGCTAAGGGGCTTTCCCAACTGGGTCTACTGGAAGATTTTCATTTTTTCTGATGAGAAAGTGCATTGCGTTTGATTTTATATTATTATATCAAAGGACAAAGTGTAATCGGTGTGCATCCGTGTTCATTCACCGGAAGTGAAATGTATAAAACAAAGTGCCATCGGGTGCATTTTTCAGTGTTCATTTACCGGAAATAAAATGTACAAAACCAAGCTACCGTTGTTTGCATCTAAGGAGAAACACTCTATTTATTCCTACACAAGGACTTTAATCGGTCAAAAAAACTTTCCCAATTTACGTTTAACGGACAGAACTTTTTTTCTGGCTAACACCCTGTAATACTATGTATATAGGCATTGTGATGAGTTTAAACCGTTACAAGAGGTTTACAGGAGGAAATTTGTGAAAAGGAAGGAAAGAGACTGGGGGCTAGTGTATTGCCACATGATCTGCCCAAAATATTCACGTGGATGCACCCACTAAATGTACCAAGTTTCATTGAATGTTATTAAATCACCAAGATATTCAGCCTTTCTTGTCATTGTCTTTATCTCAAGTCAAACTTGTGACGTCACAACTCAAAATATAGAAAGTGCGATAACTTCAGAATGAGATGAGATATGAAAAAAACTGTAAACGTCATTCTTCATTACTCCTCTGTTTGCATAGCCCGCGTGCAGGCCCAAGGGAGCAGGCTGAAGGGAACTTGATAGTGGGCCTGCAAGCA
Organism: Paramuricea clavata; assembly: GCA_902702795.2. Taxonomy (NCBI): domain Eukaryota; kingdom Metazoa; phylum Cnidaria; class Anthozoa; order Malacalcyonacea; family Plexauridae; genus Paramuricea; species Paramuricea clavata. The sequence goes on from CACRXK020005142.1 coordinate 8,306, forward strand.
AGGCCCAGTATTTTGTACTTTCCGCGTTCGCCCACGAACGCGGCATTCTGATTGGCTGTTTGCTGTTGGATTCTATAATTAGGTCATTGATTCATCACAAAGGCATAGACAAAGGCTCTCGATAAGCTTAAAATTCGAAAATTGATCACTTTTTTCGATTACAAATGGAACAAGAACAGACTGTTTATTGTTTACTTGAAGGAAGAAATGTTTTTGCCGTTATGCCAATGAGGATTGCTTGTCGTGAGGTGTTGGAATAGCAACATTTATTACGAATGGGGTAAAACTATAGTAACCTTTACTTGAGTTTCATTAATTTCAAACAGACTTGATACCACTGAGCTATACTATATTACTGGAGGACCTGCTCGGGATCAAAAAGTGTCGCCAAAAACATGGCGGATCTTACGCCATTTCCATGACAACACTTACTTTATTTTCATGGTAACTGCCACTGACCAACCGCGATCCTAAGCATTCGACGATGTCCTTAACCCCCCTGGTTTTGGGGCAAATATTTAATACGATATGGATATAAAGTTTTCTGTTGTTTTTGAGCTAAAAAAATCTTAATATTTCCCTCGAACATTACTTGTTTTACAACGCGGAGCGAGGGTACGGGTTTGCTTCGCTTGTGGATGCAGCATTTCACTACAAATAAAAACTAATTCTTTCAGGTAAGATTCACGAAACTTTTTTATAACTTTCTAGACGGCTAGAGTCACTAGACCCTTCATATTATGTCAAAAACTCATCCTAATATATACAGCAAATATTTCAATAGGGGACATAAAAGTATTGTTAACGATTAAACATTGTGTACATGAAATTATGTTGTTTTGTGTCAGCAGACAGCACTGGCCTTGGTGGTTTTATTGCCAGTTTTTAATTTATACTAAAAAATGTGGTTGTTTACATCACAATTACATGTTCATATATTTTAAAACGTTTATTAAATATGGTGTGAAATTTATATACTTGCCCATCACAGTGCAGAATTAGTATATATAGATAAGCACAAGACCAGAGAGAGTTGAGCCGTAGAGGAGGCCCACCTACATGTGACAATGCATGTGCCCTGTCCTGATGAGCCCTAAAGACTGTCTTTATTATTTTACTCTGTCTAATGCTAGATGATTTTAAGGGGATTGAGACTGCTCCCTGCTGCCACACAGTGGGTTAATTACCCTATCTGCAAATGAGCAGCCCCTGAGATATATAGTCAGCCATTAAGCTGCAATGAACCCTGGCTACTTTCTTATTTTACTCAATCTGTGAGATTAAATCCAGATGTTTTACTCATCAAGGGAAGACTCTTTAAAATAGATATCATTTTGTCATTGTCTGTTCAGAACTATATAAAAACTATATAGTTTTACACAGCCTGCGGGCAACAAAAATGTTGCCCACAAGCCGCCAGGATTTAAGTGAGTTACTGATACACTAATCATGAGGTACAACATTTCTAACAAGGGTGGATTTTCATTTATTTAAAAGGAGGGGTAGAAAAATTTCTGGTGGGGTGCAAGCGGCACCACTCAGTTAGCTTTGGCAGGGGGTAGGCATTTGGGTTAAAGCTTTTCACACAAAATGGGAGGGGTGAAGCAGAATTTTGGTGGGGTTGATCACTTTTTTAGAGGGGTTTAACCCCCCCACCCCCACCCAAGTAAATCCACCCATGATTTCTAATATTGGGAGTAGTGATGTCCGATTGGCCATGACACAGCCTGTGAGAAATTATGATGAAATTTGCTCATAATAGTTAAGTTTGACATATTTTAGCAGTTAGTTAGGAATGTAATAATTGCATTGCTGAATATTGAAACATGACATTTAATTTTGAAGCTCGGATCAATGGTCTTGGTAAAAACAGATCATGTGATTGCAGTATTACACTCTCCCCTTGACTTAGTCTAGTAAAATTGTCTGGCATTAGGACTAGATTGAAATAATATAGTAAGGCATATCAAGACACATTGCCACTTGTGAAGGGTTAACATATGTGTATATGATATTTTTGTGATGTAAAGATGTATAATGTATTATGATAATAATGTCATCTTTTATTTTGCAGAAATTATATGTTTAATATGCACAAGAGATGGCACTGAGGCATCAACATGCAGAAAAACATGCAGAACAACAAAATTAATTAGTTAATTATAATACCATGCATAACAACATAAATAATTATATGATTATGATAACTTTATTGAAGTGTAAATAAGTTTTATAGCAATTAAAATTATACATTTTTTTTTTTTATTTTTTACTGCCAATAATTTTTCAAAAAAGTCAAATACACCCTTCCAGAATGTATTTCACCTTGTCACAGGAGCCTCATTTTCATGTATGTGGCATGAGTTAAAGTCCAATGTCTCAATCGTGAAAATGAGACTCTATATATAGCCAAGGTGACATAATTTCTGGAAGCATGTATTAAAATACAGTATGTTCAGTTTCCAAAGATATGTGTGGCTTGCCAGGCTTGGTACTGTAACTTGCCACCCAGAAAGGAGTTGTGTCATTGTGGAATAAATCTGCAATAAACAAGAGTAGATTAATTATGTAGGTTGTACAAAAATCCACCAGTAACATAATTAGCATATGATCAAGGTACAGTAAACAAAAGAATGTGACCTAACTCCTCAACTTAAACCAGGGGTATCAGAACTATGAGTGCACTTATATAAAAGGTACATTGCTCTGTGAGAAAACATGTAAGAAAACAGGCCATCCTGGAAATGAGGCTGTCTATAAAACGAGACCTCAGGAGTCAACCTTTTAAACATTATTAATACACTAGACAGTTCGCACTTTAAAGACCGTCGTAATCCTCGTATATGTGACTGAATATCGATCAAAGCTTCGTAGTTTGTAACCAAATATTTTGCGATTATGAATCACAGCTTGCTAAAATTAGTGAAATAGTGGGAAATTTTACACTTTACCATGTGTATTACATAGGAAGTTGTTTTATTAACAAATAGAGTGTCAGTTTCATTGTTATGCTTATCGTTTTCATGTCAAATAAGGTAAAGTCTAAATATTAAAAAAATTGAAAAAATGCAAATTTGTCTCTTACCCTTTGTATAAAATCCATATTCAAGTCTTTTCCCACATTTCTTGAGGTTTTAAATTTGTTTGTCGTCTTTCACGGGCGAGAATAACACGTACGACTTGCATATCTTTGTCCAAATAGTCAAAGGTAGAAAATTTAAATAAAAAATTTTAAAAACCGATTCAAAACCACGGGAACTATAATATCTGCAAATTGCAAAACTTTTGCAAAAACCAGGGGGTGTGAAAACGGCCGTGGGCTCAGAAATGAGCCTGGTCAGTGGTACCTACCATGAAAATAAAGTAAGTGTTGTCATGGAAATGGCGTCATTTTCACTCAAAATTCGCCATGTTTTTGGCGACACTTTGTTGACTGAACGAAGTATAGAAGCAGGTCCTCCAGTTATTATACAGCTCAGTGAGTGTCGTATATCAATCAATCTTGTTCCCAGAGTATGCCTGTTCGCGGGTTAGGTAGTGGCATGACTCTGACTCTGGGGAAATCGAATTTATTTTATCCAAAATGAGATAAATGGCGCATGCGCTTTTATTGCTCTTGTTTATTCCGCTTACTAAATTCGCGCGGGCACACACTCACAATCGATATATTTGTTTGAACAGATTCTCATCAGAATGTTATTATTATTATTACGTAGGAGTTACTATCGCAAGGAAATTGCTGCCTCACCCCTAAGGGATCAAAGCCAGGCAGCATGGAGAATCAGTGAACTGTAAATAACCTGGAACGATAACTCAAGTAAACATGCCCATACCAGTGAACTCTAATAATAACTGGAAGGCTAAGTCAGGAGGGGGGGAGTTGAAGCCGTGCTTGAAGCTTTTTTTGTAGGTAGACCCAGTCCTTTTTACATTTTTTTTTCAAAATATGCACATTTTTCGATCAGAAAAATCTTGCCCCAAAATATTAGTTATACTACCAAATTTAATTTATATCAGTAGTATGATAAATGAATTTAATATTCGCAAAGCAAACAAATCACGTATTAGCAAAAAAATACGAAAAAACACGACCATAAGCATGAACGGTCTGAAAAACCGCGCGTTTTAGGCTGCTTTTTCTGAGTTTTTGGAAGATTAAGATAAAACTAACACGTCACACCTCAGGAATTTTTTATACCCATGCAAAATACATCTGTTGCACTTTTCTGTCTTACACCGCAAGACAGTTGCGCTTCGTGGGGACTGAATACTATCAGAACAATACCATCGGAAATAGAACACACACTTTAAAACATATTTATTTAAAACGATTCCAACGATAAAATACATAACATGACAGTCCTTCTGGTTTTCTCTCGTGCTTTCAGTCACAGCTTTCCACCTTACCCTTCTCTCCGTCTTTCTCATTCATTTCCGTCTTTCCTTTCTGGTTATCATACCCATCCACTTCATTTTCAACTTTATTATCGTTTCTTTCTTCCGTACTGCTTCCGTTCTCATTTAACTCTACAGGATACAATTTCTGAACTGGTCTATTAAGATATATTGGATTTCCTTTAGTCATCACTCTCACTTTCGCTCCTCGAACCACTTCATCTTTACCGACAATTAAACTCTCAATCCTACCTAACTTCCAAAATCCTCTCTTAAGATTCTCGTCAAATACTAAAACTACATCTCCCTTCTTCACGTTCCTATCCCTCTTCTCCCTCTTACTTCTATGATGCTCTCTCAAATTCAAGTATTCTTGTCTCCATCTCTCCCAAAAGTGAACTCGCAGTTTCGCTAGATGCCTAAACCTACGCTTAACCTTTGTCGCATCATTCTCTTCAATTTTGTAACTAGTCTTGTCTGAACTTAATTCACATACATAATACACAACTGCACAATAGGCTTTCAAACTAACATCACCAAACTCATGTAATGAACATTTGGGTTTTCCAATTAGATTTCCATACACACGCCTTGGTATCATAATTTTAGCTACAACTTCAAGATCATGAACCCAACCTAACCATTGCTTCAAATATTTTTCATTTAGTTCAGAATCCCAATCTACTTTGTCCAAACACAGTGCTTGAAACAACATCTTAATACTTACTACCATTGGGCTAAGAATTCCCAACGGATCAAACAACCCAGCTAATATTCTAAGAATATTGCGTTTGGTTACAGGTCGCGATTTTGCTTTCTCAACTAAACCCTGAAACAAAAACTGAAACTCATCAGTTGTACAATGCCAAGCTAACCCAAGGACTTTCTCTGATGTGTCATTTTTGCCTGTCATGCAAAGGGATGACTTAGCAAATGTTTCTTCACATGCCAAGTTTCCTCTATCAGGCTTGATTTCTTCCTTTGATTGGATTTTCTCTAATACAAGTTTACTATTACTGAGCCATTTCCTAAGCTTCAAACCTAAATTGTTACTAGAAGTCTCATATAATGATAATGCATGCTCAGGGGTTTGTTCTCCAGTTACCAGACTATCAACATAAAAGCCGTCCTTCAACTTTCGAGTCAATTCAAGATTACCCTTCGAAAAGCGGTCAAGATGGTGTTGAAGTGTGGCATTCAGCAAAAATGGTGAACAGTTCACACCAAAAACAACTCTACAAAATCTATACTCTACTGGCTTCACCTCATCTTCATGTATGTTGCCCACCCAAAGAAACCTCAAACAATCTCTGTCACACGGATCAATTTCAATATTTAAAAAAGCCTTCTCTATATCTGCAACAAGCGCTATTCGCTTTTCTCTAAAACGCAATATAATGTGATACAACAACGGGGATAGAGGTGGCCCAACATGCAAGCAGTCATTTAAAGATACACCCTTCTTAGTCTCTTTACTCGATGCATCATACACAATCCTGACCTTAGTGGTCTTTGCATCTTTACGAACCACAGCATGTGGTAGATAATGGATCTTATCAGCTCTCTCTAAGCTGTCCCTTTAATCTCTGTACACTACAGCTATAATTTGTTGGCAATAAACTATGCCCTTCCTTCCAAGGTAAACTTACACTATATCTTTGGCCATTGAAATGTATTGAATCATTTAATAACTCACTAGCTTCCTCTTCATGCTTTATGCCTAACGTTTCATAATCCCATAATTTTTCAACACATGCTTCAAGGGACCTATTCTTTGATGAAGTTACATGCCCAATAAGGTTTACACTTACCTGTGCACACGATGTAGGACCATCATCATCTTCAGAGCTACTCTTCAGTGGACCTGACAACACCCATCCTAATTTGGTTTGTACCGCAACAGGTTCATTACTCTTGCCCCTAACCGTACGCCCTTCTTGAAATAACCACAAATAATCTGCGCCAATTAGTAACTCTATTTCTAACACATTCTTGGTCTTACAAACATCGGAAAACCATAACCCTTGCAAATGTGGGTAATCTTTCTTCCTTGTCTCTACATGCTCATTCCTAATCTGTGAAATGCTGTCTACTCCATAAACGTCAATGCTAACACTCTCTCCCCCCTGTACTGGGGCTACATTCAATTCAAACACTTCTCTCAACTTCCCTTCAACTTTCTCCTGTCCGAACGTTCTAATTTCTACCCATTCCTTCCTCTTTACTGGCACTCCTGCCTTCTGAGCTACCTTGCCCGTAACAAATGACCGTTGACTTCCTGAGTCAAACATAACCCGCACTCTCACATTCTCCTTTCCTCCCATCACCAAAGCCTGAGCTGTCTGCAATGCTACTCTATTTGCTGACCCAACGCACGAATGTGTGGAATGAACGACGTCAGCGGTTATAGACCCATTAGCATGGCTCTCACAAATAGAACTATGATGTCGTTTACTGCATGCACTACATTTACTCGTATTTAAACAATTACTACTAATATGTCCTCTTTTTAAACATACAAAACACCGTCCGTACTTACGAAGTATCTGTTTACGCTCACCAGCATTCTTAATTTTCTTACAATCTTGTGATAAATGTTCTTGTAAACAATATACGCATCTTGGCTTCCCTTCCCTGGTGGTATGATTCACAAGAGCAGCCGCCGATCCATCTAGAAACTGTGGTTTCCTTCGTTCTTGTTTTGACGTGTTCGTCGTAGATGATTCGTGTGCTTCGCGTAATTCAATTTCATCTAGCAGTGCTTTTAAAATATCCTTCATCGTCCAACTTAGAAAGTCTGATCCACTTGCACTTGACCCACGAGTTATCGTCAAACGAAGGGATTCCGGCAGCTTGTCGAGTATTTCCGGAACAACAATCGTAGCATACGAACTTTCGTCCACTCCCAGGGTTTTCAGACCTCGGCAGTTTGTCTCACAGGCATGGTACAATTCCCGTAGTCGACGCACATCTCGCTCGTTGTATACTGGTTTTATGTTCATCAACGCTTGAATATGGGCTCTCTGTATCGCCGTTTTCTTCCCATATCGTGTCTTCAGGAGTTCTAATGCTTCTTTATAGTTCGTTGCTGTCAACGTGAACCCTGCGATAGTTGTCTGCGCGGGACCAACCAGTAGACCTTTCAAATACGCGAATTTATCTACCTCTGATAGAGCGTCATTCTGATTTACAGAACTATCAAAGGAGTCCCAAAATTCTTGCCACTCTTGAATTTTCCTATTAAATCTTTTGACCTCTAACTTTGGGAGCTTTGCGCGAACAGTCTGTTTTGGTGTAGCGTTCATACTCAGATTCGATGGTGTACTTTGACCTTGTGGTAGTGACGGCAAGGCTTGGAACAATGCGTCATTCACGTCGAGAATTATTTTTTGTAATTCAGCTCGCGTATCATCTGTCTCCTGAATTTCCTTTTCCAGCTGTTGTTCTGCGTCTTCGGCTTCACTATTACTTAGTACCTCGACAATCTCGTTATCTAAAAGTTTCAAGGCTTCGAGTTTCTCGCTCAGCGTGTCTCTCAGCTGTTTCAGCACATTCTTGTCCGTCTGAGGCGTTTCACTCACATTCACTAAACATTCTTTAATCTTCGTTCCTATCTTCGTTGCTGAACCTCTGTGTGCTGCGCGTGTTCTTCTTTTCTTTGTCAGCTCGTCCAACGGCATTTTCGTATCTATCTCGATTCTTTCTTTCGAAATCTATCCGGCTCGCATGGACCAAGTGTTGCACTTTTCTGTCTTACACCACAAGACAGTCGCGCTTCGTGGGGACTGTATACTATCAGAACAATACCATCGGAAATAGAACACACACGCGTACTTTAAAACTTATTTATTTAAAACTATTCAATCGATAAAATATATTACAAACAATCCTTCTGGTTTTCTCTCGTGCTTTCAGTCTGACAATCAATTCAAAGTCTATATTCATGACATACGATACATTTCTTACGTCAATCAACTAAATCACCCATTGTTTGGTCTCCTACGGCGTTATCAATAGTATAATGTTACAAATTATTCTACAAATCTATTTTATACTATCAGTGTTATTATAATTATAGACATATAGTATACAATAACTCTAACACTCTCGAAGTTTTGGATAAAATAAATTGATTTTGAAGTTAGTTTGTTTTAAAATATAAGATTTTCCAAATTTTTCGGTTAAAACTGCTGACGACTCGCTTACGACATTTTCACTGCAAAAGACTTTTGAAAGTGCGAAAGCAATGTATATGATCAGCTTTTGCTCAATGTTCGATAGAAGAAACATCGACCTTCGATTCGATGCAATCTGGGGAGATTGCAAGCAAGTTAGATAGAGGGCAAGAATCCATCTCAAACTATTTTATTTCAACGAATATCGAACATAATTCTTCTCGCCTATAGCATCCGAAGAAGAACTACGGTGTTGGCAGAATTTTAACCTATAAAGCGCCCAGCATATTCTCAAATAACTATAGGTTCGTGCATGCTGCACATAACTTTGTGATAAATGTGCTATGAAAACATATTAAAAATGCTTCAATACCTATGAAACTTTAGCAATACATCGACAGAACTAATGCAAATAACAGCCGGTCAAAATACATCATTCAAAATATATGACCGGCAAAAGTGGGAAAAACAGGGCCTGAAAAGGGTCTTATTTCAGCCATGATGTCTTCTGTAAGAATCCACTTCGATTTTTATGAAAGATTCAAATACGTATACACATCAAATAATGAACTCTAACATACCTTAGTTCGTAGGTGTTGGCAGTAGATTCACGCAAGATATCCCGATTTGAAATTTAGTCTCCATGGAAGTCAAAAAGGCACAGACATTATCGACCATAAATTCTCTTGTACAAGCTATTTTACCATTACAGCACACATACCCTTTAGCCAAAGAAATACTTTAGCCATTTTGCCATTTAAACCATTCTAACACCAAAAAGATTAAGAAAAATAGCCAGACGAACTGAACAGCTCAAAATCGCGGTTTTCTTCAATTTCCTTCAAAATCGTACTTGCCCCAGTTTCTTTCCGCATCACACGTCGATCAGCGCGCGCTCTCGTTGCGCCGCCCTATGTATAAGCGCCCTGGTCAAAATTCAAAAACAACTAGACATGATTACGTGATTGATATGTTTGTAATATTTCGTCCAATTGCAACGAGGAATATATGATGACGTGTGCACACGCCTTTATCCAATCAGATTAAAGAAATATAGCGATAGCACACGTCATTAAATTGGAATTTGGATTTTGGAAATCGGAACTATTTTTTAAAAATAGAACAGCGGCTTTTGCATTTAATCACAGAGTATAGATACTATAGTCTCTCCTCTGTGATTTAATATTGCCTTGAATGAGAAAGTAAAGCCAGAATCGTCCATTTCGTACGATTTTTCTTTTAACTCGCATTTTCGATTTGTTTCCCAACAACAGGCTTGCTGAAACTTGTTGTGACAGGACAAAAATTGTTTGTTGTGGACAGGTTTGTCGCAGGTCTGATAACAAGCTTGCTGCAGACTTGACATTAACGACTTGCGACAGGTCTGTTGGAACAAGCTGTAACAACCTGTTGATTTCATCAGACTTGCTGCAAGTTGTTCTATCAGATCTGTTATCTCTTTTTAGTATTAGGTTTGTAGCGGGTTGTTTCAACAAGTCGCTACGGCTCTGTTGTCAACAGCTTGCGACAGACCTGTTCCCGCAAGCCTGTTATCGCCTGACGAAACCAACAGACCTGTCGCGACTTGTTGACAACTTGCCGCAAGCCGGTAAAATCAACAGCTTGCAGGCCTGTGAGATTTCTGGCTTTGTACCTGAAAAGGGAGTATTTGCATCAATTTAAAATGCTTTAATTAAATTAAAGAATTAAGGCTTGCTATATTAATATCTAACGAACGATTTCATCTGGTTTGTATTTTTTAGGGGCGGACCATTAGAAAGCCGGGGTGGGGGGGGGGGAGGGGTATAAAATTTTTGCGGCACGATTTTTTTTTTCAGTCTCATGTCTCTGCAGGATTTTTTTATGCATTTAACCTCTGCAAGAATTTTTTTTCAAAACTATTTGCACTTTGCTGTTTGCTTGCACCATTTTTTTTCTCTGACGTAATTTTTTTCCAGGCATTTTTCTTTGCACGAATTTTGTTCTGGGAATTTTCACCCCCCTCCCCCCTCCCGGGATTTCTAATGGTCCACCCCTTATTATGGTAAAATACTTTTCTATTGGTACTCTTTCTTGAAAGTTGAGTAGGAACATAATTTGGACGAGTGTTCAATTTGGTGTTTCCAAAATGTAAACATTTACATGTTTAATGTTCACATTTACATGTTTTGTTTAATTAACACTTTGTTTAAATTCTTTATTGAAATCTTTTGTGAAATTAACTTTGAATAATATCGCTATCATTTGTTTCAAAGTTACTTTGTTTAAAGATTGAATAAATATAGCTATTAGAGGTGTGCATCGGATCGGATTGGACGTTACTAATCCGACAATTGCCTTATGTTTAAAATCCGATCCGAAATTGTCTAATCCGAATTCGATCGGAGTTTTGAAAAAGAATTCCAATCCGATCCGATCCGAAGAATTCTTTAATAAAATAAATTTCTCATTCAAGTTGAAATATTTAACCAAATAAATATAAAAGCAAGAAATACATGTCAAGAAGCTGACAAAGTGACGTCCAATTGAAGTCCAGTGAATACTAGGCCTATTAAGTCTAAAGGAAAATCAGCAAAGAAACATGTTAACTTAGGCTCTGAAAGACAGCACAAATTCCACCCAAGAATGCCTATAAATAGGAAAACTAGTCCCGAAGAAGCGTTGAAACCTCGCGAAATGAGTCAAATTCAAGACAGAAAGCGAACCACGAATAGCTTCAACATAGTTGAATAACCGGGAGGTTACCGCTAATTGATGCGCAACAACATAAAATTCCAGCTAGAATAACCACTCATTTCCCACAAGGAACTAGAGCAAAGTCAAAGCGATATAATAATTGGGGTTTTCGGAAACGACCACTATACCCTCTAATCGGCTAGCCATCCGACAAAGTAGGAGCCACAACTTAATTAATATTCCAATTACGAAAACTACAAACTCTGCTCTTGACGGTTCTTTACCAAAATTTTTATTGCTAAACGCTAGATCAATCCTTAATAAAAAAGAGGAACTTGAGATCATTATCAGTCAGTGTAGCCCTGATGTAATCATGATCACAGAAACTTGATTATCTGACATCGTACCTGATGAAGTCGTCAATATTCCGAAATTTAGCTTGGTCAGAAAAGATAGACCTGTTGGAAAGGGTGGTGGAGTGCAAGTGTATATACGGGAAAGTATAACTTACAAACTTCGACTCGACTTGTCAAATGATCAATACGAGTGTGTTTGGATTGTATTACGCCCTGCATGTCTGGCTTCCAAGATCAATTTCTAGAATTGCAATTGCGTGTGTGTACATTCCTCCATCTGTAAACATGGAGACGGTAAATAGCTTCTGTGACTATTTTTGCTACTGTTATGATAAATTGAAATCGGAAAGCCCATGCACAGCAATTATTGCAGCTGGCGATTTCAACCCTGATAGTAATGGGTTGAATATAAGAACAATCACACGCCAAGGCCACATAAAACAGATAGTAAAAACACCTGCCAGGGGTAATGCCGTGTTGGACCTAATTATTACGGACATACATAAGTTTTACGAAAATCCAGAAATACTGCCCCCCCCCCCCCATCTGACCATAGACGAATTGTGTGGAGACCAAAAAATCGAAATCAGGTAGGAAACAAAAAAGGAAAAAGAACAGTAACAGGAAGACCGCTGAGAGACTCATCTATACTTCAATTTGAGCAGTTCATTAGTGAATATAATTAATTGGTCATTTGTATTTAACGCTGCTGAAGTCGATGATGGGGTGCGTTTATTTCTTGAGGCAACTAACAACAGGTTGATACCTTCTTCCCTTGTAAATCAATCAAAGTGTATGAGGACGATAAACCATATATCACTGGAAGAATCAAGGAAATGATGCATAATCGCGATAGAGCATACCAACGTGGACAAGCCGAACGCTTTAAGTATTTACGAAATAAATTGTATCTGAGATTCGGAAAGAGAAAAATAAATTTTACGATAAGAGAATTAAACCGATATGCAGCCATAACCCAAAGCTATGGTGGAAACAAATAAAGAAAGTTGTTGGAACTAAGCAGGATTCAGTCTCTATTATAGATCCAGAAACTGAAAATCCACTAAGCGCAAAAGAGTCCGCTGAGTATATTAACACCTTTTTCACAGACCTAACTAAGAACTACCCAGAAGTAGCTGATGAGTGGCTGACGATTACAGCAGACGAGACCCTGCCTCAAATCTCTGTGACGAATCTCGTGAAGAAATTAAAAGGCATAGATGGCAATAAAGCACATGGGCCATTTGATTCCTGTTTAGAGATAATAAAGTTATTCGCTGAATATTTTGCAGTACCTTTAGTACATATTTTTAATCAATCCTTCCAAACTATGAAATTTCCGGAAGTTTGGAAAATTTCTAACGTCTGTGCTATCCCCAAAACTGTCTACGCACAAATGAATGGCCCAAAATCAGTACCTTAGGTATCTCAGTGCCCGTGGACGAAACAGCCATAGTAAACTATAGAATTCAGGTCAGCGCTGGATATATACCAGTAAAATGAATAATAGGCTACCACTACTAACGTGACCGCAAGAAATGTTGAACGAATATACTATTAGCGTTATAAAGGAAAAACTCACCTGAATATATAGTGAAAATAGTGAAAACAATTACTTCAATCTTCACGAGAAAATCGCAATGTATAAAATTTACTGCTGACAAGATTAATGACTTGCCTCGACAGCTGACTATAAGCGACTAAACGTAAAATGTTTGAGTGTGTCTATATGACAGCACCCTGTAAATAATCTAGTTGTTCCATCAGTTAAACTATTTGCCTACAGCTAAAGTTTTATCTTTGCAAAGCAGGTTTCCTCCACGCCCTTGGCAGAGTTAATTAATATGATAATAATAACAAGATGACAGACATAAAATTCCTATTCGCAAGCAAATGTTCTATTTCCCTTACTAGCGTACTCTCCAAAGTACAAGAATCGTATGCTGTTGAATGGATCCTTGAGGACGTTCAAGAAGAAATTAGTGATTCTCAATTTGGTGGACTTGCGGGATCTTCAGCTGTTTTGACGTTAGTGTATTTGGTACATAATTGGTATAAGAGCATGGAAAACACCGGAAAGGTTGTAAGAATCGCCTTTTTGGACTTTCGTAAAGCCTATGATTTGATCAACCATAACATTTTGTTAGGAAATTTTATGGTTTGCGACGTATTTACAAGGTAGACTACAAATGTGTACGTTTAGAAACCACAAATCAGAGTGTAAAAGTATAAAAGGAGGAGTGTCCCTATATGTCGTGTGTTAAAAGTCGTGTGTCGTGGGTAAAGTCGTGGGTCATAAATGTGCTAAAAACGCATTTTTTCACGAAGATATTATTTTTAATATTTTTTTCGTACTTTTTCCATTCATGCACTAGATAAATACAGGAAAATTTAACGCAACAAATCTCCAGTAATAAAATAATTTCTTATCTTGCTGATATCTATAGTATAACCTGGTATAACAAGTAAATGTTTGATTATGCATGTTTCCGTTTCGTATAGTCTAATAAGCCTATAGAGTATAAATGTATTGTTTGATGTATAAATGTATTCTTTAAGTTATAGGATATAGGTTTATTAGCTTTGGAAGTGTTATAGTCCCTATCATGAACGTCGCGAATAATTATGTCGATTGCATATGTCTGATACAAACATATGGAGCTATAAATTTTACGCTGCAGTGCCTAGTATAATTGTGGCCAACGCTCGAGCCTCAAATTTTGCTATTTTATCTCCTAGACCTAGTATATGTTCGTGGCCCTTAAAGGTAGACCGAAACATTTCATGTGTATGTGGTGTTCGGAAATATTCCATAAATTGCTACGATTTGGGATTTCCCGATTGAAAACCGAAATGATTTGTGCGATGTCGGGCTAATTGCCAACCGAGCGCGCTAGCCGCTGTTATTTCGACAGAATATGATACCTCTACACTTTTCAGCCGTAATTTTCAGCGCACATTGTAATCATATACATATCGTTTAATTTAGCTTCAAAAGCTTGATAAAAAAACATGTTATTCGTGTTCGTTCCCGCGGAGCGCAATGGTGTCATAGTTGCCAGAGGCAGAGCAGCACATGCAAAGCCGCCTCGGTATAAATCATGTATGTAACGGGAAATCTTGCTTATTTCAGTCTAATAAAAAACCAATACCAGCCGACAATTTCAAAAAATATAATACAAAACATAATCCGAAGATAAGCATCTTGAAACCCAAAATATGAGTCAAACAAGAAAGTGAGTGAGTAATATTTCGATTTTATTACAAAATCATTATCAGACCAACTAAAGTTACAATATACACATGGTCTTATATACAAGTTGGCAAGGCATGATGACAGCTTAACGGAAGTCTCAATCAGAACCACGACAGTTGCAGTGAGATGTAAGTGTGATGAAATGTGGGTGTATAGATTAAGAAAAAAGCTTGAGTTCTTTACTGGCTTTGAGTCCAGTATTTAAACTGGGTGAATGATACTTGATATATAGAGCTTCAAGCAACAAGAGTAAGTTAGGTGTGCGAGAATAAATAGTGTGAAGAATTCGAGAGTTGTCAGATATTAAGTTGGAAATAAAAGTGGAAACGTTATTGTCAGCGTCAGTTGGGTTGTTAAGTTTGTCAAAAACAAAGTGAAGGTTTACAATGTATTGCACATGTTCGCAGTTGTGAAAATGCTGTCCAATAGCACTTTTGGTCGGATTGGTATGTTCAGCGAGTCGCGTCTGTAAACGTCTTTCTGTTTTCCCAATATACGTTGCGAAACAGCCAGGACATGTCACCTCATAAACTACATTAGATTTCGAAAGATTCGGAATTTTGTCTTTGTTGGAAAGGAAATAAGAAAACTTTTTGTTGTCATAAACAACTATAAAATTTACAGGAACAGTTAGGCATCTTTGTATTTTCTTTATGCAACTTTTAACTAAAGTTTCACCTTGTTTACCAAGGTATGGAACGCGAACCCAAACCTTAGGCCTAGTGTCGTTTTCATCAAAAAAGTTAGTGCGAGGTCGATCCGCTGAAAGTTTGTTTTTTAGTTTAGATATCAATAAATTCCTGATCGCACGAGGAAAGCCATTCCAAGACATAAACATTTTAAGCTTCCGTACTTGGTTATCAAATAGTTGACTGGTACTGCATAATTTTGATGCTCGGTGAAACAAAGATTTAACCCACGCAGTTTTACGTGACAGTACGTTTTGGTTAGCGGAACGTTTGTGAACAGTGAAACAACATCAAACGAAACAAGGTGATAACTTTTAACGATAACGATACGAAAACAAGGCGATAACGTTTGCACTTTTATTTCCAACTTAATATCTGACAACTCTCGAATTCTTCACACTATTTATTCTCGCACACCTAACTTACTCTTGTTGCTTGAAGCTCTGTATATATCAAGTATCATTCACCCAGTTTATATATAAACACTGGACTCAAAGCCAGCAAAGAACTCAAGCTTTTTTCTTAATCTATACACCTACATTTCATCACACTTACATCTCACTGCAACTGTCGTGGTTCTGATTGAGACTTCCGTTAAGCTGTCATCATGCCTTGCCAACTTGTATATAAGACTATGTGTATATTGTAACTTTAGTTAGTCTGATGATGATTTTGTAATAAAATCGAAATATTACTCACTCACTTTCTTGTTTGACTCATATTTTGGGTTTCAAGATGCTTATCTTCGGATTATGTTTTGTATTATATTTTTTGAAATTAATTGTCGGCTGGTATTGGTTTTTGGTCTAAGCTCCGAAGGACCGACCCTCAATTACACCAAGTTGCAATTAAATACCAACGGTCTTTGAGAAGATTGGCTAAGGCACAGTTGGATTTGAAGTTTCTTTATGACTGTAAAGAAAATCAAGTCTTTCCGAAGTTCGTGCGATGGAAAAACCTCAACCGCATGAAGAAAAGGAATCAGCGACGCTACTACAACTTGCTCCTGACTGATGCTATCAAAGAAAAGAACTCGCATGTTGGCAATTTGACGAAGCAATGTGATGAGCTCAAGCATGAACTATCTGGACAGACTACGTGGATGAAATTCCGACTCATTTGTTTCTCGATTAATCGTTTACTCAGCATCGAGAAAAGTAAGATCACTTCCCGACACGATAGAAAACTGAACACCCTAATTGAACTCAAGCAAACGGCGGATGCGATCGAAGAGAACCCAAATGACACCATCATAAACTTGTCCGGCCGCACTCTCTCATCTGATGAAATTGATGTACTTAAACTTGGATTAAGACACGGACTAGCAACAAGACCTAACCAATTTGAAATAATGGCTGTATCGGAAGACGTTTGGGATCAAATCGCTCGCCTCAATAAGTTTAAAGACGGACGCCATATACAAGATAAAATCAAGAATTCGTTACGCTCCTTCACCTACAGTTGTATCGATCTAGATTTGCGCGAGTTCTACACGGACAGAAAGAAAATCAGAACACTAACTGAACTTTCCAAAGACCTATCCATTTTAAAACCCGACAAAGGTAATGGCATTGTTGTCATGAAACGCAGTGATTATCTTTCCTCTGTCACATCTCTCTTCTCTGACGCTTCACGTTTTAAATTACTTGATACTGACCCAACGCCTACTAGACTAAACTCTCTACAGTCCTTCTTATGCACTCTTTTATAACGTGGTGAAATTTCTCAATCTGACTATGACTTTCTTTGACCTAAAGCAGCACACTTCGGTAGAGCACATGGGCTTCCCAAAGTCCACAAACATTACAACGACTTGCCACCGTTTAGACCTATTATTGACACAACTGGAACACCACATTATAACGTTGGAAAATTTCTCGCTAAGTTATTAAATCCATTAGCCCAAAACGAGTACACTCTTCGTGATTCATTTCATGCGGTTTCGGAAATAAAATCTATACCTAAAGAGCTTTTCTCAGAAGGTTATCGCCTTGTTTCGTTTGATGTTGTTTCACTGTTCACAAACGTTCCGCTAACCAAAACTGTCAAAATCATTCTTGATCGCGTTTTTGAAGAAAAATTGATTACTACAACTTTTTTGAAACGGACTTTGAAAAAACTAATTCTTGATTCGTGTACTAAAACCGCGTTCTCATTTAATAATCAACTTTTTGAGCAAACTGACGGCGTTTCTATGGGGTCTGCACTGGGGCCTGTGCTAGCTAACATCATTCTTTCGGAATTTGAAAAACTTATTGTTTCGGATCTAATTAAATCTGGTGTCATAAGGTTTTACCGAAGATACGTTGATGATACTCTAGTGCTTATAAAACCTTCGGATATTCCTGCTGTTCTTGACAAATTTAATAGTTTTGACAAAAATCTCCAATTTACAGTTGATACCTTTCCGGATAATGTAATTCATTTTTTGGACATTTTGATTTCGTCGGATAACACTGATGTTTACTACAAAAGTACGCACACTGGACAATACACGCATTTTTCTAGTTTTGAACCATTTTCACGTAAAACTGCGTGGGTTAAATCTTTGTTTCACCGAGCATCAAAATTATGCAGTACCAGTCAACTATTTGATAACCAAGTTCGGAAGCTTAAAATGTTTATGTCTTGGAATGGCTTTCCTCGTGCGATCAGGAATTTATTGATATCTAAACTAAAAAACAAACTTTCAGCGGATCGACCTCGCACTAACTTTTTTGATGAAAACGACACTAGGCCTAAGGTTTGGGTTCGCGTTCCATACCTTGGTAAACAAGGTGAAACTTTAGTTAAAAGTTGCATAAAGAAAATACAAAGATGCCTAACTGTTCCTGTAAATTTTATAGTTGTTTATGACAACAAAAAGTTTTCTTATTTCCTTTCCAACAAAGACAAAATTCCGAATCTTTCGAAATCTAATGTAGTTTATGAGGTGACATGTCCTGGCTGTTCCGCAACGTATATTGGGAAAACAGAAAGACGTTTACAGACGCGACTCGCTGAACATACCAATCCGACCAAAAGTGCTATTGGACAGCATTTTTACAACTGCGAACATGTGCAATACATTGTAAACCTACACTTTGTTTTTGACAAACTTAACAACCCAACTGACGCTGACAATAACGTTTCCACTTTTATTTCCAACTTAATATTTGACAACTCTCGAATTCTTCACACTATTTATTCTCGCACACCTAACTTACTCTTGTTGCTTGATGCTCTATATATCAAGTATCATTCACCCAGTTTAAACACTGGACTCAAAGCCAGCAAAGAACACAAGCTTTTTTCTTAATCTATACACTCACATTTCATCACACTTAACATCTCACTGCAACTGTCGTGGTTCTGATCGAGACTTCCGTTAAGCTGTCATCATGCCTTGCCAACTTGTATATAAGACCATGTGTATATTGTAACTTTAGTTAGTCTGATGATGATTTTGTAATAAAATCGAAATATTACTCACTCACTTTCTTGTTTGACTCATATTTTGGGTTTCAAGATGCTTATATTCGGATTATATTTTGTATTGTATTTGTTGAAATTGTCGGCTGGTATTGGGTTTTTTTTATTTATGATACAATACCGCAAATTATAAAACAACATTGTTAAGGGGGCGCTGGGGTTAAGTGGGTAGCTGGGTGCCAGATGTCTTACCGCCCAAATGTTTGTCAACGATTGTAGTAATCGCAAACAACTCCCGGCATAGTACAAAACATGGACTGGACCCATGGACTGGACCCAAAATTGGACCCAAAATTGGACTCAAAATTGGATTCAAAATTGGACCCAAAATTGGACTAAAAATTTTAGCCAAAATTTTGCCCAAAAATTCATTATTTTAACGGAGAGAAACAACCCTCAGAATATCGTGCTTTTATTTAATTTGTATAGGCAGAAAACTTCACGTTCCATCACTTTTCCTTGACCTATTTGTCTTCCAAAATTCTATATTCTATTTTCTAAACGTTATCTAGGGTATCTCGTAAATAATAAACCTTTGTGAAATATCTTTGCGCAATGGTCACAAATACATCACATCGATATAAATCATTCCATCAATATATTCATCAATATATAGTTATTTTATACATTTTGTTTCTATATAATACGCCCTCTATATATTCCGGCATATATATCCTCTAACAAGTAACAAGTTCGCAAAGTTTGTTTTGTCCATATATTCTAATATTTATTGCAACTAGCTCTTTGTGGGCTTATCATTATGCACATATTGTATTTCCGTTTGTCAAATATAGACGTGTCCCTCGTATCGCTGAGGATGGTTCTGCAGGCGCGGATCCAGCCTAAACCCTGACCGTGGCGGACTCCAAAACCGCGCATAATTAGGGGGGTCCGGGGGCATTCCCCCCCGGAAAATTTTTGAAATTTGAACCCCGGAAATGCCATTTCCTGAGTTCTGAGCATCGAATTCTATCATATAATTCGTCATTAATTACGACATATTTTAGACAGCAAATAACGAAACGCACTAAATAAGTCAAATATTTAAACAACATACCATGTTCTTCAGCGAACGTTACAACATTAGAATGTTACAAAATCACTGTACTTACATAAAACCACAATTCTGTACCGCACGTACTGTTCCTGTGTATTTCAGGTTCTTCGTAGCAAAAAATATCCAATTAGGGCTGTACATCGAACTCAATCATCTTGGCGTTTCAGTTGCAACGTAGGTCTTTTACGGGGTGGGTTTTTTCAGCTGCACATCGATACCAAGTGTCTTATTCTCGATCATTCGCTTAAACTGTGTAGCAAGGAGAGTTGCCGTTGTGTTAACATTGGATTTTTCACCATGCTGACATAGTTTCTGGACAGCAGAAGCACTTGGAGGAAGAGCACTGGTCATCAATCGTTGGAGCTCGCTTGCATTATGCGTGCTTTCACTGCCAAAAAGAACACAAGTGACGCAAAAACCACCGTTTGCCACAGCAGAGTAAGCCAACCATGGAAATCGTGATAACCATGCCAACCGGAAACGTCTACCAATATTTTCGCGTGGAAGAAAAGAAAAATCAGAACCAGGTTTCCAATGGCAATGATTGCACAGAATTTCGTACTTTTTTGAATCAGGAAGACTGGACACCAGATTTACGTAGTTTAGATATCATCTGGCCACGAATTGGTGGAAGTTTGTTGTGTTTTGGTGTTATATTTTTCTGAGGTAGGACCAGTGTTGGGAGTTACAGATGAAATTCCTTTACTAGTGCTGG
>CACRXK020005143.1:0-26302 GCA_902702795.2 Paramuricea clavata
CTATTAAAAACTTAGATATCAGTCATTTTTATTCCTAACTTTGTAGAAACTGTAAATATTTTAAAATTGTAGTTTTTATAAAATAATTTTGTAAATGGGTTCTGAAAAACCCTTTTGGGAGAAACCATAAATTTTAAAAAAAAAAAAAAAAATAATAATAAATAATAAAAAAAAGGTATACAAGAGCCTGGGCTCGGTTGCATAAAACATACACTTAAGTGGCTACTTAAGTGAGGCACATAAGAGTCGACTAAGTGCACCCGTAGTGGTGTTGCACAATGCATATTTTGATTACTAACTTTGCATGTGAAGTGGAAAAATTATGGTGTTACAGTGGTGTTATCGACAGCACATTGTACAGATGTTGTCGCTCCAGAGTCTATTCCGCCTGGAATAGAGGTGAGGGTACGATTGTCCTTGCCTAATATGTCTGTTACCTGTTCATCAATTGTTGTCCATTCAATTGCCCCGCCACCTGTCTTTCTCTTTTGGGCATACTTTGCTTTAGTTGAGGAGGCAATATCTTCCCACTTTTTCTTCAACTGTTCCTTGGTTCGATGTGGATATCCAGCCCCAACTAATTTTTCCTGAACTGTTAGCCATGCTTTCGTTTTCATTCGAAATGTAAGTGTTGAGCTCAGCATTCCAAATTAAGATTTCTTTCTTTGTTTAATTCCACACAAGAGGAAAATGATTTTATCTTGTTTAAAATTTGGTGCACGGCTCTTGGTTGACATGTCTTTTCCATCACATTGCCGTTTCAACATGTTTATGAGCAGAGCATTGAATATCTGTAAACACCAGTGAAACATGAAGGTATTTAAATATTTTCATTCTATTGTTGACCACTATTGTTGACAAAGTGATGTAGTTAACAAGCCTTCAGTGTATCATATATAGGCAATGCATTCTTTAGTTATACAGGGTGTCCCACTACTGAAATAACGTATTGCTAGAATTTGAGTGCCACAGCACTCTGCTGAACCCACATGTGCATAAAACCTTGACATAAGTAAATTTTCTGCATGGAAGCTATTTACAAGTGTTTGGTTTGGTTTGCATAGTTATTCGCCTTTGCTATTAGAAGCTATTTTAAATTCCCAAGAGCAGAAAATTGTGCACTTTACAAAGATATTTTAATTTCTTAATAAGTCAATATTTAATAACAAAACTATTAAATGTCTGTTTCCATATTAAACCCACACTTCTGACAACAACATGTTTTTCACACATGCGATAGTGTAATCGGGCACTAATTAAACTATATATATCAATTTATAATGAAATCTACAGCAATCAGATGGACAAAAAAATTGTTTGCAGAAGGAAGCAGGTGCAAAAAATTGTTTGCAACAACACCACCAAAAAAAATTGTTTGCATTGACAAAATGTCCATCCCCCCTCCAAAAAAATAATGGTCCGTCCCTTAGTGACATATGGTACTTCAGACTCCCAAGCAATATCACCAAGATTGAAGTCCCCTCCCATGATAATATTGGGATAGTGAACTTTGGAGTCAAGTACTTTATTGATGGAGTCTTGGATCTTATCAATAATATCGGGAGAGGAATTTGGTGGTCTATGACAAGTAGCTAGGTAGATTTCGATTGGCAATCTTAATGGATGTCCACAGGATTTCACACTCACTAGTGTAATTAGGGTGTTCCTCACATATTAAGTCAGACTTTACTGCCTGGAAAACACCACCCCCATTTGAATTTCTATCATTATGAAAAATGATGTAGTTGGTTGGAAACACTAAATGAGTTGATATGCTTTGATCAAGCTTAGACTCCGTCCCTAGGACAATGTCAGGTTTATGGAGATGCAATAATGCTTGGAAATGGCTGGAGCGAAAAGTTCCTTTACGGCCATTACAATTATCATACCTTTAGACATTTTTCCTTTTTGACTCTTGATATTCTTTGTTTTCTAATGTAGGTTTAGATGGTGGTAACTGTCTTTTGGATGGTTTAGGACTAGAGGTTTGTTTTGGTTGAAAGGAAACAATAGTGGTGGAAATGTTTACATGTGTAGTTGAATCTGACAGGGATTTATCGAAGGAATCTGCTAGGCCACAAAGCGGCGAAAACCTGTTGGTATTGGTATTATCAGCATATAAATCAAACAGGGAACTGGAAAAATTCAGTAAACCGCAATTATCACATTCCCACACACACGATGAATTAGCCAGAGCTTCGTATATATGAACGTTCATCTTCATACATTGCACGTGGTACCAAACATCACACAAATCACATTCAATTCCATGTTGATTTGCCTTAACCAGTTTCGAACATATTCCACATGGGTCCTTGATTGCTCCGGGATTTAGTTGGATGTCTCCACAGAGAAATAATAGCGAGATAAAGATCTTAGTCAATAGAGTTGGATTTCTTTTCGAGTCTTGCTCGAAGACATCAGTTCGTAGACCTTGTGCTCAAGCTAAGCCAACCTGAACAGGTGTCACTGATGCAAATGTAATAAAAACATCTCCAGGTGGAACATTGCGTTGTTTATAGCATTCCTTGTTGAATGTAGAAAGACCAAAAGCAAAAAATATAACAAAACATATGATCAAAAGTGGAGCAGTAAATTTTGTGCCCGCCATGTTTGGTGTTTCCACTTAGGGGAAGCTCTGCAGCTTAATGGGTTAATTGACATAGTGTGGTATAACCCATTGAGCCGCAATGTGCCCTACTTTTTTTTACTTGTCTAACACAGACGATTTTACTTGTTAAAAGGGAAGCCCTGCAGCTTAATGGGATAATTGACATAGAGTGGTATACATTCTGATAAAATATTTTTTGTCATTGTGATAGGCTACCTACGAACCGAGCCAAAACACATTGTGTTTTTATCACAGCTCTATTATTGTTCAGGTTTTGCCAATCCTCTCATTGAAACAAGAGAAGTCGGTGCCAAGGCTGTCGTCACAATCGTTTTCAGCAATCCAAAGTGCCCCAAAAAGCTAACAACTTGGCATAGCCAACCCATGATGCCTGGAACAAAAATCGCAGATGGGAATTTTCTGTTGTGTATGACTGTTCTACTTGCTGGTAATTCTATATCAAAAGCACGACAAGTGTTTTTGCACATGGGCCTTGGATGTGTTTCTTTGAACACATAGTTCATTACCAAAGGGTTTGTACATATAGAACATTTGCAAACATTTTTTAGGAAAGACTTGCATATTGAGCTTATTAACCTAACTCTTCATGTTGCCCCCCTGCCTCAAAACATTATGTGACTGAGGGTGGATTAGCTGTATGTTCTATGTGCAATAATTTGTTTTAGACTATGCTATTTCCAAGTATTTATCTTCACTGGAGAAAATATCAGAGCATGTTGATAGAGACAGCTAGAAATATCAAGGGAGGTGTGGTGTTGGCAGGAGATGGCCGCCACAACAGTATGGGACACTCTGCAAAGTTCTGTACATACACAATGTTTTGTTGCACTTTGGGGAAGATCATATATTTTGATCTTGTACAGGTAAGCTGATTGATGATTCACTGAATTCATTGTAAGTGGGTAGGAGAATTGCAACATATACAGTTTAGTTGTTGTTTCCTATTGTTATGTCATTTAAATCATGCATGGACTATCTTATCAAGAAAGGGCTGGCCATTACAACTTTCATCTCAGACACACATCAGTTGCTAAATACATGAGATCAGTGTTGTCCAAGATTACTCACTATTACCGGACCTAATCCCCAATTGGTATCATATGTAGCTGTAAATTAGCCTTTCTCACAATGAGAAAGGCTAATTGCCGTTAACCAATGCAAACAATATGAAAAGCAATTTTTCAAAATAAACTAACTATTGACAAAGCAAATTTACCATCATTCGTCGAAAAAGTTATAAAAAGTCACTGTTACCCTGTTATGTGGACTAATTTTGCAGACTTAGGCTGAAAATGCCAAAAATGGTGGTGTGGGAAAGGCTAAGTAGTGACTAATAATTTGACAGTTGTATCTTCAAAATTTTGTGTTGATATCTTTATCTGTTTTAAGAAATACTAAAAGTGTTGTTGAAGATCACTAAAGAAAAAGATTGCAAAGCCCTAAATGAATGGATTAAACCATGCGAAAACCTTCTGCAATGGAGTGCAACATCAACATTCAATGGCAATGGGTTGGTCATATCAGCAAAATGTCGATCATTTCTACGACATGTTGTGAACAAGCATTCTGACCACAGTGATCCACTTTTCATCAAGTGTTCACATGGCAGTGACATTCCAGACAGAAAGTGGTTAAAACCTGGTAAGCAAAACTGGTTATAGTATTCTTATGTAGCTGTGTGTTGCTTGGGATATTACCCTTGAGTGGAGAGATTATGCATGCTTGCTTTTTAAAGTGCATATGACATGAAATGTCTTATTTTCTTAAATGAAAGAACTCTTTAAGTTGTAGTGTAACTTATTTTTCAGTTTCTTGTTTTTATGGTTTGTTCCCGAGATATTTCAATTTCTTTGATATGTAAATGAGTGTGAATATGTCCGCTAACTTATGACGTCACGTTGGTTGCAAGCTCAACTTACACTGGTTATAAATGTATTAACTCTAAAAACTGTTGATAACAGTTCGCGTTTTTCTCAAGTGTTTCATCACATTTACCAGTGAGTAAATCTTGGATAATAGCAATGATATTCAACCATTTTGAAGAGCTTGCAAACAATATGACATCATAAATTAGCGGATATATTCACACTCATTTACATATCAAACAAATTGAAATATCTCGGGAACAAACCATAAAAACAAGAAACTGAAAAATAAGTTACACTACAACTTAAAGAGTTCTTTCATTTAGGAAAATAAGAAATTTCATGTCATGCACTTTAAATCCTATTTTATAGATTCACAGCTCTATGAGAAAGTCTCTGCTGCACCTACCAACCAAAGACTGATAAAAAGCATTCAACAGGCTTCACCATTAGACCAGACAAGTTGCCTTGAGAGATTCCACAGTGTCTTAAATCGATTTGCCCCTAAGATGATAGCATACTTCTAATGTGGGACAATACTGCAGGTAGTAGTAAATATATATAAAGAAGATCTCTACTTTACATTTGCTGCCTGTAAATAGAAACTGGGCCAAATACATGTAGTCATTTTATAGTCAATAAGCCACTTTAAGTTAGTGGACTCCACCAGAAGTTCTTTTGACTGTATCATACATGAAGTTTACAAATAATTGCGAACTTCATGTAATAACAAATGAAACGAAGCCA
Organism: Paramuricea clavata; assembly: GCA_902702795.2. NCBI lineage: Eukaryota > Metazoa > Cnidaria > Anthozoa > Malacalcyonacea > Plexauridae > Paramuricea > Paramuricea clavata. The sequence continues at coordinate 5,245 of CACRXK020005143.1, forward strand.
TAAGTGTAAACAATACTTATGGTGGCAAAGCAAAACAAAAAGGACTGTAGGCCCCTTTAATTAAACAGGTTTCTGTTTTCTTCTCAGGCATACTCTTGCCGTCACACAGGGCGAAAAAACAGATTTGCACTAGGCTTTGCAACCCGGTGCAAAAGTGCCATTGCCGTAATCGCATCAAATTTGCAAGGTTGCAAATATTTTGGCAAATTTAGAAACCAAATTATGGACGAAAATACCCACAAATTCAATTGTGCAAATGAAAGGTAATTTGAGCCAAATTTATCCTATACCCATTCCCTCTCAAAAAAGAGAATTGTATTTACCAATATGAGGGTAAAAATTTATTTACCAATTTGCTTTCCAAATTTGAACAAAATGCAAAGTTGGAGCAAATCTATTTTTTCGTCCTGTGTCATTCATTTCAATTCCAACCAACATCAAGATGACAAAACCAAAAAGGATGACAACACTGGAAGAGTCAAATTCACTTACTCAAATACAAGAATGGTGAAGCAACAATTAGGAATGTTAAAATTGCACAAAACGTTTGTGAGTTTTTTTTTATTTTCAAGTATTATGGGGTTTTTGGTTATGTGAAATGAATTGCTGCATTTTTTTCAGCATATGTGCAAGAAATGTATCTAGCTAACTTATATGATGGCTGGCAAAAAGGAACTGAAAGATGCTGCTATAAAACTCAAAGAAATTTCTCCTGTGCCAATGGACTCTGTGTTCAATAAGCAAGCAAAGGCAGATGCATTGCAGAAACGATCTGTCCGAAGTGAAATGGTTGTGAAAGATGTTCCACCAACTACTCCAGGTACAATAGTTGCAACATAGCTTCTTGCACCACCCCTCCCCCCTAATGAAGGATATCCAATGGGGGAGGAGGTTATATCCTAAAGGGGTTAGTAAGGTTATAAGGTTTTCATAATCTACCAATGTATTAAAATGATATATTGAAGACAATTCTATTTCCTGTAAGTGGATTGTACCATTGGTGGTCCATATAAACTTGTACTTGTTTGCGTTCATAAACATGTTAACTTTCCCAAATAGCCTTCTTCTGTAACCAGTTAGTGATTCATTGGTATGAATTTTAGTAGATCTTCGGATTGAGCCTTCTTGTATTTCGGCGTTGACTGTGGGTAAATTTGCTGTAGATTTGCCTATTAGTTTTGATCTATGCTTGTAGACCTTGTCTCGCTTGCTTCACTTAACAAATTTAACAATAAAGAATTCTGTCTTTAACCTTTGTTGTAGAAGGAAGCCTGTGAGCAATTGATATGTCGAATGAATCTGGTTTTCACCTCGTCAATTTTGGTTTCAAATTGTTGCACAACATTTTGAATTTCGTTTCTAATTTCATGCTTCAAATCGTTTAATATTTCGCTTTTAAATGCAGGCGTTTAACACGTTTGTCCAAAGCTCTTTAAAGGACTTAATTGTTAGAGCCATAATAATCTAGTGTTAAGGCAAAATTTCTGACTTTGTCTTAGAGCTCAACAGCTTAGCTCTTCACTCGCTCATTGATTACAATATTCGAGGCATAGAGAAACATGTAAAAAGAGGCTGGGTATACCAAATGTAGCAATAGCGACTTCGCAACACATCTGTTGTCACTGGAATATCGCAGAAAGTAAAGATCATTTAATTTATTTATATATATTTTCCTGGATTCGATTTAAGAATATATATTGTATATTAACTTTTAGTTTCTAAACTTTTCTGCAAGGGAGAATACGAATCAGAAGCAACTTACTCAGTTGCAACGGAATGAAGAAATCAGCTATCTGATACACATGAGGCTGAGATAGAGGCTTTGTCACATTCTGGTATTACCAAAGGTAATCTCAAAGGTAAACTCAATATTTACAATATGGTAAACCGTTGAAGAAACCTTAACTATTCTTCAATTTGAATATATTACAGAAATGTATTTGTATTTTTTATAAATAAACATGCACATAAATAGACCCCTTATGTGTTTACCTGGATAATAATGTGCACTTATCTGGATAACCAATTTTAGAAAATCTTACATTACCCAATATATAGTTATTGTAAAACAAAAAAGTTCCCTTTCAAAGAAATAGTGCTTTCAACTATTTCTTGCCATCCCAGAAATGTAAGCAAGACAAATAGATTTATACCTATACCATTGGCAATGGCCAATGACACTATGTGTTACTGTTTTTGTTATTTTTAGCATGTATATCATGTTGTGTTTAGTAATTGAATTTTGTGCATGGTTCAATTATTCTTGTTACAATTCCTCTGAGAAATGTACACAGACAGTTCCTGGGGGTGGGAATTTTGTCCTCAGGGTAGATAGATATAGATAGATATCATATATATCATATGTAGGTCTCACTTATATTTTGCCGGATAAAATTACTCGCCACGCCAGTCTCAGTCTCCTGAATCAATCTTTGGACTTTAATCTTTATTCTAGCGAATAGCGGTTCTATATAAATTTATAAATTGCTAGCTATACTAAATTACAAACGAATAAAATAAATTCAAATACAAACAAGTTATACCTTTATCGAAGGCTCCTTCCAAACTTTAAGTCTCTAATTGTTCCTTACTCAAGCACAAGCAAATGATAACTAAATTTATCACTAACTTCAGCATGCAAATTACCTTAAATACTAGCTATCTTATGCTAATTAATTAATTAATTTATTTTACCTAATCTATTTTAATTTCGTCTTTACATACTGGCCTCAAAGAGTTCAAAAACTCTTTCCTACTTAAAATTGCGAAATTATAATTGCAATCCATTTTTTTTGTTCTTTTGTTTTACTTAAAATGTTTATAATTATCATGCTTAATTAAAGTTAATTAACGTCCTAATGTGCACCCTCTAGTAAACAAATTTTGCGAACATCTCGTCGCATACGGGCTGTAGCAGTCCTTACTACTACCTGACGGACGTGTCCACGTTTATCAGGAAATACTTCCTCAATCAAACCTTTGGGCCATTGACCACGTGAAACATTCTCTTGAACAATCAATACTAGATCACCAACTTGAACATTTCTCTTAGGGCGAAACCATTTTTTTCGCTCGTGCAGGGTTGGTAAATACTCTTTGAGCCACCTTTTCAAAAAAACATTTGCCAGTATTGCGACCATTTCCAACGTTTTCTATATGGAACAAGATTACCGAGATCTGTAGATGGCAGGCTCGAATTAGGTCGTAACAACAATAACTGACTAGGAGTAAGAGGATCAAGGTCATTGGGATCATTCGTCACACGAGTCAACGGCCTGTCGTTTAAGATCTTCTCCACTTCAGTAATGACAGTTAAAAGGGTTTCATTGTTGACCAACTGATTACCCAATATCGAGCGTAGTATTTTCCGTATCGAGCGGATCATTCGCTCCCATACTCCTCCTGCATGACTCGCAGCTGGTGGGTTGAAATGCCACTCGATGCTTCGATTTCGCAAAACATTTATTATTCGATGCTGATTCCAATTCTTCAAGGTGTGCATTATTTCAATTTCGGCTCCCTTGAAGTTGGTTCCATTGTCACTAAAAACTTGAGTGGGCGGACCACGTCTACTGACAAATCTCATGAAGGCTTGGATAAATGAATCAGTACTGAGATCATACGCGATCTCAATATGCACGGCTCTCATCCCAAGACATGTAAATACACAACCGTATAGTTTGACAGTACTACGTTTAACTTTCACTGGAATAGGTCCAAAATAATCGATCCGAACACATGAGAATGGAGGTTGTGCCGGCGTTACTCTTGCGTCTGGCAGTGGAGCCATAATTTGACTTTCTGGACGCTAATTCCAACGCTGACAAGTAAGGTATTCTCCAACTACTCGTTTAACAGCTGCTGGACCTTGTAGAACCCAAAATTTCTGTCTAATACCAACGTGTCCTTCCATGTGATGATAATGTTTAATAATTAGTGCTGTGACGTGGTGTTTCCCAGGCAGAATCATAGGATGGTGTACATTGTAACAAACCGGAGCTTTGTCAATACGTCCCCCAGAGGACTGTATGACTTTCCTGCTTTAATAAGTTCACGTTCTTTCGTAAATACTTGTATTTGCACCAATCGAACAATTTCTTTCGTACTTGACTGAATCGCAGAGACTTTGAGGGGAACATGATCGAAATTACGTAACGATGTCTTAACCTGTGCTCTCAAATATGATTTATATCTAAGGAGCCAGGCAATGGTGAGTTGAAGATGACACCAATTTGAAAATCGAGAAATCAAATGAACCGTTACGTCATTCCGACTAGCAGTATGAACATGGTGTGATTGCTTTATTTCTTTGTCATCTCCAGCCAGCTCTATGAGATCTGTTGGTTGTTGTGGCCAGTAGCATTCATTCGTCCACAAGAACGAAGGACCATTTAACCAATGATCTAGATAGTCTGTATCTGTTGCCTTTATACCACGAGAGGCATGGTCAGCTGGGTTTAACTCTGATGGAACATATCTCCACTGCATTAGCAACGAAACTTCATGGATCAATGACAAGCGATTTGCCACAAACGTCTGAAATCTTCTGGCTTCATTACGGATATACTGAATGACAATCGTAGAGTCTGTCCAAAATACCGTTTGATGAATAAGAATCTCCAATTCTTTCGAAAGCAACTTATGCAGATTTATAGCTACTGTTGCAGCCGTTAATTCCATTCTAGGGATTGTAATGGTTTTCGAAGGTGCGACTCGCGACTTTCCCAAGAGAAGAGCACAATGAATGTTCCCGGATATGTTTTCCAGTCTAAGATATGAAGCAGCTCCATAACCATCTTCTGATGCATCCGAGAAATGATGTAACTGAGCAGAACGAAGGTTTCCAACGTTCTCAGGCTTTAAACAACGCGACACTGTGAGATTCTCGATATTCGATAGGTAGTTAAGCCACTGCTTCCAAATAGGGAAATTCTCTTGCAGAATTAAGTCGTCCCATCCAAATTGAAGCTTGCATAACTCCTGTAAAAATTTCTTCGCCGGCAGAAGCAAAGGAGCCACAAACCCAAGAGGATCATAGATCGAGGATACAAACGACAAAACTTTTCTTCTTGTATCCAATGAACCTTGGCTAATGTCTTTAAACCCAACCTTGTCTTTCTCAAAATCCCATCGTACTCCCAAAGCACGATCTACGGGTAGCTTATCCAAATCTAAGTCCACAATAGTTGAAGCTCTTTCTTTTTCTGGGATAACACTCATTACTTCCCGGCGATTCGAAATCCACTTTGTAAGATGGAACCCACCTTTCTCCAATAACTTGGGAAGTTCTTGTACAATAGTTAAAGCGTTCTCGACTGATGGTACCGACTTGAGACAATCGTCAACATAAAAGTTACGATTTAAAGTGTCAATCATCTGGATGTCAAATTCACCTTGGTTATCAGTTGCGGTCTTCTTAAGTGCATAACTCGTGCAACTTGGAGAGGAGGTTGCACCAAACAGATGTACCAGCATTTGATAATCTTGCGGTTCCTTGGATAAATCGCAGTCTGGCCACCACAGAAAACGGAAAGCATTATCTTTGGGGTCCACTCTAACCTGGTGGAACATCTGTTTGATGTCAGACATTACTGCTACCGGTTCTTGGCGAAATCGTATAAGAACACCTACCAGTGAATTTGTCAGATCAGGACCACTCAGCAACTGGTCATTGAGAGATGTTCCTTTGTAACACGCTGAACAATCGAATACAACCCTCAGTTTATCTGGCTTGACCACAGGGTAGTGTGCAAGATACCAGACTGGCTTTTCTTTTGAATCGTCATTAATGTTGACGGGAACTTTTCTAGCGCGACCTCGTTTTATGTAATCATTGATCACGTCTCTGTACTTCACCCGGAGTGATTCAGCTTTCTTCAAGCGATTCTGTAACAAGCGTAGTCTTCTCTCGGCCATCGATCTGTTGTTTTGAAGACAAGGTGACTGATACCGCCAAGGTAACGCGATTTGATAATGACCATCAATTTTACGAACGGTGTTTTCCATTATGGCCAGTGCTCGACGATCTTCAACTGACATCGCCATATCTGTTGAGCACGACGTTTCGGTGAACTCGGCATTGTACAACCGCTGTAGCTGGGAAGTTATCATTTCTTGATTCGTATGTATAAAGTTGAAATTAACTTCCTGTCGGGAAACACTTCCAACTGGGCGCAATAATGTCCATCCAAGTAATGTTCGTGCAGCTAATGGCTCTCTTGGTCTACCACATCTTTCTTCAAAAATCCAGTGAGCTTCGGGCACGTCACTTCCAATCAAAATAGTAACTTTAGCGTTTTCCAACTTTGGAAATTCTATGTCGCTCAAATGTGACCAACGGTTGATCTCTTCACCTGTTGGAATGCACTGTTCAGATATTGGTAGGCTTTCGAGGCAGATGCACTGTTCAGATATTGGTAGGCAAACAATTATCACAAAGCTTCTCTTTACGAACAAAATCCATTGTTTCTTTATGCGTTTTTTCCCGAAACTTGTAACACCTTTCCAAATCATGATTAGTTTGATTGCAGTATATACATCTGACTTGCTTCCTTGCAGGATGAGAATTGTTATCTTTATAACCGGTCATTTCAACATTGCCTGCTGGTCGTGTCTCACTGGTTTGGGTTTCTGTATATCTAGTAACTCCTAATGTTCCTTTGTTTGATATTTGTGGTCTGAATTTATTCTTGTTATCATCATCTGGTTTTGCCCCAACCAATTTTCCGAATATTGTGTTTGCAGTGGAAGCATTTTTCTCCACAAATTCTGTCAAATGTTGATGTCACATCCAATTAGAGTACCAGAACGTTCTGCCCATTTTGCTTGTAAATACGAAGGTAGTTTCTTTACAATCTTCGAAAGGGTATCCATTGCGTTTATGTCTGCTTTATAGTTCAGCTGCGTGGAGTTCAATAAACAATTACGCATATCCCGAGCCAATTGCATTAACTTGTCTGGTTCGCCAGGCTTAATCTGTGGACCTTTTGTTACTCTTTCAATAAATGCGCGAACGATTATGTTTTTGTCCAAAGTTCTTCCTTAAGATCTCTTTGGCCTTTGCATAACCTTCATCTGCTGGTAAAATCACACAATTTTCGATCGCTTCTCTTCCTGTACCACTCGTATATTGAATCAAAAAGGACAGTTTAACGCTTGTTTCTTGTACTCTGTTTTCCACATTCAGCTCGAAATTCCTCATGAATCTTGTATAATTTACTGGATTACCATCGAAATATAGAAACTCTCTCTTTGGCAATTCCATTCCTGTCGTGAATCTTTCTACTGTCGCTTGTTGTCTTTCCATCAACAGGGTCTGACGTTCTAAGATCCGGTGCAATTCAGACTTCTCAGTATGGACATTGTCACCAAGGTTCTGTGTTGTCTGTTCTTTAGTTACTTTATGGTTAACTCTGACTTAATTGTCCACATCAACAGTTTTTAGGTCTTGGTTAACCAAATTTTCATCCAACTTCCGTGGTTCTGATTTGTGATTACAACAGTCGCCAGGAAATTCTGAACTGAAAAATTTCTCCATCTTCTGATGAAGAGTCTGACTTTCAATATTCAGAGATTGCAGTGACCTCCTCTCTAACGCATGGTCATCATCGACTTGTGAATACTGAGATTCTAGGGCACATATGCCAACTTCTCCTTGAGCATCAATAATTTCTTTCTTCATTTGCAATCTAGCCATTTCTGTTTTAAATTCTTTTTCTCGCATTTCAGTTTCGAGTTTATGTTGCTCATCCAAGAGTAACTGCCTTGCTTCAAGTTGTGCTAATTTCCACTGGGCCATCGCGAACTTCTGACTTTGTCTACTTGTTACTGACATTTTTAAGTTTGTTTCTGAATTCCGATTAGTTTTTAATTTGCTTCCCTCGCTTCGGCCCGTATTACAAACCGAATCATTCTGTTTCCTGCTTCCTACGCTCTGTTCTGAATTATAAACTAAGTCGCTTTGTTTTTTAGGAATTTGGAATGCCGCATCTCTATTCAAAGGAATTTCAACAAATGGCTCTAATGCAGCATCAGGCATTGTTCTATTAAAAGGTCTTAATTGTTCCATAACATTTTTTGTTTCATGATGCGTTTCAGCATGTCGGTTATGCTCTTTAGATAACAGACTTAAATTATGCAACCATTCCGAATAAATTCAAATGAATTTGGTGTATCTCAATACTTCGCTTTCTCGTAGTTTTTGAACCGCTTTTTTATCTTCTTCTCGCTCTAAATATTTGCTATATTTCACACTTGCTTCTTTATAGCTTTCAAATATGCTGCTTAAAGCGTCCCGTCACAAAGGATCACTTTGTTGGCATTAATGTGATTGTCAATTCACATTACTCATTGGGACAACTATAGATTCACCTCATCACATGAGCTGAATGACATTTATGCAAATAATCTCCAGACAGTTACTTCTATAATGTTGTCTGGAAGCAATTTTGCCAAAGTTGAATGGATGGCAAAATTCTTAAATCTGGAATTTATTTCTAGTTCAACCTACTATTGGTTCCGGTGGTTGTACATGATTCCAGAGATAAATTAATGGTTGTCTTCCACGAGGAGAGAAATTTCACTGGAAGGATGTAGTTGTTCGAGGTGATGGTCAATGTGACTCACCAGGTTTCAATCCCAAGAATCTATGTTACTTCATGGTTGAGGTAGAGTCCCATTATATTCTTGACATTGAAGTCTTGGATAAGAGACATGTTGACCTTAAATTCACCAACATGGAAAAGAGGCAATCCATCGAAGTGTAGATCGAGTAAGAAATGGTTTTAAGGTGGTTGAGCTGGTTACAGATGTGGCCAGTGGATCGAGTTATTAAAATTTTGAATCGTAGTCCAGTTATATGTTTCATGCTGTGGCAGAGCTTCGGCAAAGTAATGTTAGTCAGTCACGAACAGCAGTCTTACGCATAAAGGTTGACGGATTTGGAGGTTAAATCCGCCTATTTGATTTAGACGGCCGGCCATGTCATCATTTTGTACAACTTGATGGCAACATTATGTTAAAAGCTGGTAACATGCATTTTCTTATAGTTTAAACCTTGGTGAACAAAACTGTGTGTGTTACCACTGATTTTTGCTTTATAGCCGAAAATTTGAGAATTTTTGCCTATTAAATTACTATGATGGCAAAAAATGTAAAATCTCATCTTCTCTTATACGAAAAATAAACTATACCACTAGAAAGAGCGCAAAAAAACTATCTGTAAGACAATTAAGCGATTTCTAGTTTTTCCAATCCTATTTCGAGTTTTTAATGCTAAAAAAATGCGGAAATGACCAAATTAATGCTAATAAGTACCCATTTTGCCAACTTTAACCATCTTTAATTCAAAATCGGCTTGAAAAATCGCATTAGTCGCTTAATTGTCTTATATATAATTTTTTGCGCTCTTTCTAGTGGTATAATTTATTTTTCGTTTAAGAGAAAATGAGGTTTTACATTTTTTGCCATCATAGTAATTTAATAGGCAAAATTTAAAAATTCTCAAATTTTCGGCTATAAAGCAAAAATCAGAAGTGGTAACACACACAGTCTTGTTCACCAAGATTTAAACTATAAGAAAATGCCTGTTACCAGCTTCTAACATAAAGTTGCCATCAACTCTCTTTAGAGGCACTTTTTGCCACCTTGGCCGGCCGACTAATTGGCCAAAATGCACATTTCCATGGTTACAGCCATTTGCAACGGATCTGTGGGAAGGCTTGATGGATTTGCAGATTCAGGGGCTCTGTATGAACCTTCTGATTGAACCATTTAAAAAAATTCTGCACTCTCACTGGCTTATTTGCTACGGATTCGCAGCGTGGGGTATTCATCAACACGGCATTAGTGTTTACATCTGAGTGTTTACTATTTCGAATAATCTGAGAAATTTAACCATTTTTACAAGCAATCTCTACCAGCGATATCTGGAAAAACTTTCGACAATGTTCAGTTTGTGGCAAACGATTTGGAATCTCTACAACGTTTGTATACGGAGCTTGAAAAGAATATCGATGCTTCACAGACAAATTCTGTTTACGAGCTACTGAACGCCATCAACAACACATGTTGTAGTGATGTATCTTCAGTTTATATTAAACAGGAGTACCAAGACATCAGTGTTGTTAATGATTGTCTGACATATGATTTTTAATATTCGCTATGCTGTATTGCTGTATTAGCATAATTGTTGCGTCCAGGAGCTAAAATATGTTAATATTCATAGGCGTACAGGCACATTATTTTGGGGGGGGGCTGGGCTGAATTTGCCTGAATGACATGACGTCATAGATTTTGTGACGTCATAAAATTATATAATCTAAGAAGACTACAAATGAAAGGCTTTCCTTTGAAGTCTTTGAAGATTGATATAATAAGAAATATGTCATCCCTAGCCATTTCAATTATAGGCTAAATATATGCAATTACAATTCACAAAGAAAGAGAAAGTTACTAACATAACAACATTTTTTGGTATAAAATGGGTAATTGGACAAGTACTGGTGCAAGACATTGTGTAGCCTAAATAATGAGGACCAGTATTCCAAAAATTGTTGTTCTTAATTTCTTAACTCCGACTCCTGTGATGAACATGTACGTAAAAACCTAGGGAAATTACGATTATATAGAAACTAAAATAGGTGGAAATTGAGACACAATAAAAGGTGAGGATAAGGAGCAACTAGCAAGAGATTAAAGTTGAGGAGGAAGGCAACCCTGTCCGCGTTTCGACCTAAAGATGGTGTAACATTTTCACTGTCCGTCACCATATTCTGTTCACTATTTTCTCTGAGCTGTGACAGTGAATTTAATTCATCAACATCAATGAACGTTGTCATTGGTTCTGTTTGGTCTTCGCTCATGGGTTCCTTGACATTTTTCTCAGATAGATCTTCATCAAAAGACACCGTGACTGCAGAATCTTTACTACCACTCGATTCAGTTCCAAGTAGGGTTAGGTCATACTGCAGGTCATTGTCCTTGGTTGTCATGTTACTTTTTACAAAGAAAGTATTGATTTTCGACTGGGATGAATCCGATGATTCCATCACTGGATGACATTTTACTTTTTTACCATTGTGAACAAATTGAGAATGCACCTCTTTATAATCACTGTAGATTTCCTTATTGCATTCCAAGAGATGCCATTGTAATCTTCTAGGCGATTGTTTCTATAGCGATCACAGAGTTAATGGTCGTAAAATCAACAATTTTTAATGATTGTAAAAAAATCGCGCACTTTTATGTCTATCTAAAAGTATAAAATTAGTCACATTAAGTCATTCTACAGTATTTGTATGGTTACGTCAATGCCAATTATAATGTATAGTATCTATTTTCAGTGACTGGTGTGTCATAGCCGCGGTGCCGCCCAGGGCCAGAGACTGTATTTAGCAACCAATGCTATCAAGGGAGATAAACATTACTGATCCGATTGTTACTACGCACATTTATACCACACCTTCGCAATATGTGCAGCTATATACTTATATAGTTTAATAGTTGTATAGCCTACATTATGCTAGGTAAAACTGCTGAATATAGGCATGAATACAGTAGTGACATTTTATTAGTAGCCATAGCAATTGTTTCTTCGTTCTAGCCGTTTCTGTGGGGATTTACATCTGTGGTATGTGTGCAAAAATCAAAACCAAATCCGATTAAGTTAGAGCACTTGACCTTTAATAAATGTTAACCTGACGCAACATGCTTGAATCCAGCTATGTGATCTATGGTAGTAATAAATATACACAAACGTTGCCTTTACAGATTTACAGTGCATGATTAAACCTGTAAAAGTTGAACTTGTTGAAATACTTCTTCTGTTCCGCTTTATGGATCAATATATTCGTCTAACCACCAGACCGTTGTTGCCTGAATGACAAGACAATTTTTGTCCGAATAGACAAATTCTCCAAAAATTGGGCCCCCAGCCCCACCCTCCCATATGCCTATGTGAATATTCAATGTCCACATTGTAAGCATTTTTTGATTCTCATGTTAGTGAAGTTTTATTTAAGATTTCAGTACATTTATGCATCGATCACACAACATGTCTGCCTTATAGAGCATTGTTTGTCCATAGCCTATCGACATTGGTCTGGTGTAACATGATGTGAAATATTTAATAAGCTAGCTTGAAAAGCCCATTGACTGGTTGCCATTCTGATGCTACTAGTTTATTAATATATTTGACTTAACATCTTTATATCTTGTTAATGTAATAGTGTTTGACTTAGTTAATATCTTGTTGTTGTTTTTTAGATCTCAGGCTACTGGCAATTATTTGTATAGTTCTGTGTTTTTGGTAACAGAATAGTATATCCCAGCTAACACAATCACGTGCGGCAACGTTGTTTGAACGTTTGGCAAACGTCCTGACAACGTTTGAGTTTTAAGTTGTGGTAACGTTTTTTTGTGGACTCCTGAAAACGTAGTATCAACGTTGGGAATAACGTTGCGTTGTACGTTCCTACAACGTCACAGGGACGTCCCAAGTAGAACGTGCAAACAACGTCAGATGTCTAACGTCGGGAATTTACGTTCCTACAACGTTATGCTGGGACAGTTGATAACATTGCATCAACGTTTAGACGATGTTGTTCGGCAACGTTAAATCGACGACGTGGAGACAACGTTACAAGTTTAACGTTGTGAGAAGGTTATTCTGTGGACTCCCAAAAACGTAATATAAACGTTAGGCATAACGTTGCAATTGTACGTTTTTAAAACGTTTCTGGAAAGTACTGTTTCCTGTTGTTTATGCATGTCGTATCCAAAATAAGCGGTCGTGTTTACGTCGCGGCGTTAATTTTATATCTATAGTAATTTAAATGAACGAGGCGAATAAATTGATGCGTAATACTTGATAAAAATCTATATTCTACTAAAACACTATCTTAAAAACAGTAACAAATAAAGTACAAGAATCTTATGGGACAAAGCATAGAATTATGTATATAATATCGATCATATACCTACTGCGAAATCCTTTGTTTTGCGAGCAACAATTAATGACTAATTTACTGTACCTCATTACCAAAACTTGAGAGATAATTAGAAATTAATCATCCCACGGGACAATTATAGTTACTAATCGTCCCCATCTTTATGCATAACCTCTTATATTGATGTTCAATGAAATATTTTACAGACCTCATTAACGAACATCCCAATAGTCATTAGTATCAAAAAGCAAACACGCCTTTTCATTTCAACTTATTCAATACACAACTTGCATGTTAGACATATTTTTGATCTAGCCGATCTAGGCAAAAAAAAGTAAATTCCCGTTAAGAACCTATTAAGATTAGTAAACTTGCAAAATTTCGTTGCGAAATGTTGTAAAGCTTGGAAAATATAGCTTTGCAAAGTTTGCATATTTTCAGTATATTTGTATTACGTGCGGAAATTGTTACCATTTTTGGGCCAAAAATGGTAACAATTTCCGCTCGTAATACAAATATACTGAAAATATGCAAACTTTGCAAGGCTATATTTTGCAAGGCTATATTTTCCAAGCTTTACAACATTTCGCAACCAAATTTTGCACTTTTACTAATTTCAGTGTGTTCTTTTTAGCTGTTGGCCCTGCTGTGTTTGATTCCCTTTTCTCTGCTTAGATTAAAATGTAGTCTAACATGCAAGTTGTCCATTGAATGAAATCGTTATATTGTCTCAGTAGCTATGATACTGTACTGTACAGGTTGTATAAAAAAGGTAATCGAACTTCAGCGCGCTATCGTACGTTATAAATACTTGTTGTATGAACAAACTTTGTTCATATTCCGAAAGATCAGGCTTTTAGCTATTGAATGACATGTTTTCATGCCAGGTGGAGAAAAAAATAAGCAACCTTACGCAGAGTAGTTTAGATACAGTAGCACGCTGAAGTTCGATTTCCTATTTTTGATACACCCTGTATTACAAAATACAAAGTGATAGCATGCATGCAGGGCATGGCATTCCGGTCGATTAGTGAATAAATGTCCCGCAAGGCTCGAGAGGTTTAGTAAAAGTTAACTAGGTTTACGTAAAGGTTTTAGTTAAAGGCTTTTATTAAACCTCTCTGCTCTAGGCTTTCGGGTAACGTACATGTTTAATTACTAATAGCCCTGAATGTCATATATTACTTATAATTATTGTTCAGCCTTGTCATTGTTCATCGTCGTCATCGATCATTCATTTTTACGATCCTACAAAAGAAAGCAATATATATATAGCATATCTATATATTTTTTAAGCAAAAACTAGACAATCCATGAAAATACCTTATGGCGGGAGCCACCAGCCTTGTTTGGAGCATGTTTTAAATACTCCGCAATTTGTTCTTCGATTTCTTTCTCGCTAGTCCCTTTGTGGATTCTGAGGCAAGCCTCTAAAAATAACAAATCGAAAATGAATATTGTAATGTAGTTACCATTAAGATTATCATTTTGTCAGGAACGCTAGACTAAGTCTGCGCCAACTATCCAGATTATTATACAACGTGCAGCTGAGAGCTGGGATTGCTTATGATGCGGGCATAAACACTGAAATATCTTCTCTAAAGCTGGTTTCCCGTTAGGCGGTATACGCGCGGAGCGGATTTTTTCTTTGCTTGTGATTTCTCGGGTTGAATTGAAAAAACAAATAAAGCTCCGCGCGCAAAATTCTGCCTAGTGGAAAACCGGCTTAAAGGCAAGCACTGATTTAATACGTCTGGTACGTTTTAATACGCAGGGTAAAAATCCGGATGAAAGAAACACTTTGCAAGAATGTAACTCAGAAAGATTACTTAATTTTTGTTCAAAACCGCACTATGCAATCTTGGAGGTATAAATAAGTGGCAGATACAATTGATATTTTTTATTGAGATATTGCGCCCCTCCAGGTCGCATTAAAGTGCTATATTAACTCCAACCCTAATTTTTTGTTGACGTTAGAAGAAAATGACACAACTATTATACACTCAAACTTGTAATATAATTGCCAGGTAATTTGGCTAATATTTTTCGCTTTATTTGTGGATATACGTATTGAATTACGCTCGAATTTTAGCTAAATAATCAGAACATAAGTCAAATAACAATACTTACTGATCACAAGTGTCGACATAGCGAGGTCTTTAAACGCTCGCTTAGCTTTCCTTCCTTTCAGGCTGTACGCAGACCAAAGTGTGTTTGTGCCAATCTTTGCCATAATGCGCCGTACGCTTTCGGCACATGTGTGCCCACATAAGGCAACCAACAAATTTAACTACAAAATAAATATGAAAATGTTAATAATGTAATTCCTATATTAATCCCTTCAAATACTGTAAGCCCCGGTTCGGAAAAAGGTTTCTACAATACGAAGCTACTGTAGCTTGCATGATTTACTGTATTTGGTCGTGTCCTACTGTTATGTCTATACTAACCCTCCTTTCTCTAATACCCCCCCCCCCTTTAAAAAGGCCTGAAAAATAAGCCACCCCGGCATTGTAGAGAGATTATGAATAAATTATCAAACAGTCCCAGTTCGCCACCTATATTCGTCAATTTCTTTGTGGAGATGTCAGAGTCTGTGGTAATGGGGGCAGCTAGACAAATCTGGCAGAAATCATTGTGCCAGCAATTTTACTAAAGTATAAACCTACTGTACAGTACTGTACGTACCGTCTTTTTTCTGACGTCATCATCAGAAAGCCCAGCCGACATCTCTTCGAGCTCTTCGCACGTATCTTTTGGTTTGGGTAGTACATCTTCCAGCATGTCCTGCCCACCCACGCCTTTCACTGCCCCGAGAAGCACTTGTAACATGGACAGGCATTCACTTTGCTTCTCGATCATCACGTCCAATTTTGACAATACAGCCTGTTGAAAGTCTAGCAAGTGTATGAAATAAATATGTACATAACTAACATAAGCAAACAAAAAAGTAAAGTATGGTGCCTAATACATGTCAGATGTGTATAGCATGTCATATATATAGATTCCCCGGTAGAACTTTACCATGACCGTGTCTTTGCATGGAAATGCTGTACGTAACTGTTTTACACTCGAAGTATTGAACTACACAATAGCTTACTGTCTGGTTGCTCCTGCCTCAAATTCCGGTGGCTCAACTTTGGCGTTTCATCACTAACCATACTGGGACTTGAACCTGTCAATACAACAAATTTAAATGAAAATGGTAAAATAAGTGAGATACAATACTGTATGCAAGACACACATACTAAACTGTTGCAACAGTAAACAAACAGCAATATTTATACATGGCAAACCCCTTGTCGGTCCGGGCTTAAACAGAAGAATCCAGTGAACAGCTGTATTAAGCTAGTTATTAGTCCATTGATTTTTGCAATTTACTGGACACATTTTAATAATTAACAAACTAGACATACCTGTACTCCTGTGGGTACTCTTTCCAGCTGATGTGCGGGCTTTTGGTGTACTCGCAATATTAGATTGCCGATGAACATTAGTATCTATTGTAAATGGCAGATGTTAGCACGAGGTAGTTATACACAATTACCATCCGATTGCTCCTGTCTCCGGTTGCTCGATCTTGATGCTTCATTACCAATGGAAGCTGGACATGAACTCGAACCTGGAAGTAAATTGAAATAAAAATAGGCAATTATAATTCAATTAAGGTGACATGGGCGCTTTCCATCATTCGATAACATTAGAATAAGGTCCATTTTCGCTAGATATTTGAAAAACATTGACACAGAGAAAACAATTCGGGTCTGACCGGTCAGGCCATTAAATGGAAAGCGCCGATATTATCCATAATCATTGTAACACACGCATACTGTAATTAAAACGAGCTGATCTTTAAATAAAAGCAACTGAACAGGAAAATATCAATGATACCAGTTATTAGATATATCAAAAACGTATCACTTACCAGTTCCAAGTAAGTCTAGATTTAAGCTTGGTGCGTTTAATGGCTGATCTTCAAATATGTCTTAATAACACATTAAAAAACAAAGATTAGGAATGATACATGCAATATGTGCTGACAAGGCCATAAATTACTATTTAGATTTGCAAAGGCCAACCTTTGAATTGGCTGTTACATATATATGTTTCTAAGTACAATATATAATATTTCAGTGTTTACCATTTCTTAAAATCTGGTTAACTCCAGAAATTAAATCACGCTCAGGAAAAGTGTCCTCAGTTACGTGAAATCCATGCGAGAAATTTTGGCCAGAAGTTTGTGAACATGATGATAATTGTTGATTGTTCATATCTGATGATTGCTGACTGTTCATAAAATATGTTGGTGGTACTGGCATCATTGGTGCAAGCTGGCGTGGAGCAGGGGGATACTGAGGAGACATTGCAGATCTTTTCTTCTTTGATGGACTTGGGGTTAATAAGATAAAAATTCCAGTGAAGCACTCAGTAAAGGAATTTTAAGTTACAAAGTATTACTGTATATAATTTACAGTTTAATAATTAATTTTCCATTTCCCGAGATAAAATTTTAAACAGGCCTGAAACAAACAAGCTCAAATGATATGCCGAGTGTACCGATGTTATAGAAAAATGTGTGTAAACAAACAAGCTCAAATGATATGCCGAGTGTACCGATGTTATAGAAAAATGTGTGTAAAAAAATACATCTGGGAAAAATTCTATCTTGAGAGTTCTCCCAAATCACCACACAAGTACAGTATTCTTGGTAATGGTAAATAAGGTAAAAATAATTCTAATCTAACAAGAAAATGTGTCATTTGTGAAAGTATGCTATTTTGACTGACACTTTTTACTGAATTGTATTGAATCGTCGTTTCATATGCCTCTCAACTGATTAATTCTCGCACTAAAATCATTGAATGGGTGTTATAGTTATAGTACACAGTACGCGGCAGCTCGCTGCAAATATAATACAATATAACCGATCAACTTACTCTCATTACTACTAGAAGATTCCTCATAACGCGCGGGTTTCCAATGTGGCCTTTTTCTTTCTCGACAACCATTGTCATCTGACTCTAGATTAGATGTCTCCTCAGCTTTTTTTGAGTATCCTAGTGCTTTTTTCAAAGAATCCACTGTTTGTAAAAATATGATAAGTATCATGCATAATGATAAACAACGATGTACTGTATATATATATATATATATATATATATATATATATATATATATATATATATTATACCTCACAATGAGCTTGTCCAATCAGAGAACTAAATTTGTACCACATGACCATGGTATTTTTCAGCGAATACTATGACCTAGGCAATTTGAACCCTGGGTGTTTTACCCGGGGCCATGGTATTCGACTTCGAATACCACGCTTGAGCGGGAAATTCGACTTTTTTAAATGTAAAGTTATGAAAAGTTGTGTTTTGAAATTAAAAGTTAATTGAATGGTATTTGTTTTCTACTTATTTTTGAAAGGTTTGGTATAATATACCATTTATAGACCTTTCACTCGGGGTATTCCACAAAAAATTACCCTGCGGGATGAAATATTCCTCGGGCTTCGCCCTCGCCCTCGGAATATTTCATCCCTCAGGGTAATTTTTTGTGGAATACCCCTCGTTTCAGGTCAATAACTGATAAATATACATATACATATATATATATATATATGTATAGACAAAAAAACAAAAAAACATTTTAAGTAAGAATAGTAATTATATATATATATATGCTATATATATATATATATATATATATATATATATATATATATATATATATATATATATATATATATATACATATATATATATATATATATATATATATATATATATACATATACATACATACATATATACATACATATACATACATATACATATGTATACATATGTATACACATATACACATATATATATATATATATATGGTATGGATATATGGTATGGATATAGTCTGGCTTGCCAACGTAGAAGTCACTTGTCTGGAGGATCCAAAGGATACACGATGCTTAAAATATTATAGATAGGTATACAGAAGGAAATGCGAACTCCAGGCAGATAAAAAATAATGTTTTATTACAAACGTTTCGCCAAAACAGGCTTCATCAGTGTAAAAAGTTAACTCTTTAACTTTTTACACTGATGAAGCCTGTTTTGGCGAAATGTTTGTAATAAAACATTATTTTTGATCTGCCTGGAGCTCGCATTTCCTTCTGTATACCTATATATATAATATATATATATAGGTGTATCATAAAAAACGGAGTCCTTGCTTCAAATATAAATTTCGAAACGAATATTAGAGTAAAACGTTCAGGTTTACATTTGTTTTAAAGCGTAGACATTCAGCTTTCCAATGATGGGTTGTTTCGTAAATTTAATCCAGTAGTTCGTGAGTAATAGTATTTTAAGTGATTGCGATTGGAGAGTCAAAAATTTGAGATGCAATAACAAATCGGTACTTGATGAAAATAACTTATTTTGTCAACAAAACGAGCAAATTGAGGCATTTTGGCAATAGCTTGTAAAAACTAAGTAATAAAGGCTTCCAATACACTATTTTAAATTCACTTGCTGACTTCAAATGCGTTTATATTCCCAGCTGAAGCGTGTTTTAGCTTGCCGTCAACTTGTTAATTTATGTTTACATTGCGTCCGATTCGATGGTGTTAGTTCGGACGATGCATGGACATAAGATTGTTTTGATGATTTCTGGAAATAATTTAGGATTTTGAAATAAATAAAACAACCTAATCTCTTTTAGAATGTTTTTAACAAGTTTTTACTAGTTTTTCTGATGTGGCAACAAGAACATTAAAGTTTGAACAAGAAAATTCAAACATTGTAACCGACTATGGAATATCATAGTAAATTTGTATAATTAAGCGGCATCTAAAAATTATAGGTTTTACTAAATTTTCTCCTGTGCAGTTATTACTTGCACTAAAGACACGGATGACCATTTGTTTGAAAGATAAATGAGCAGGCCTTAAAATAAGCCTAAAACTGTTTTATTAGGTATAGCAGGCCGATAGTTATTAAGTACAAAAGATGGACTCCGTTTTTTATGATACACCCTGTATATATATATTACCTAATATTCGCTATACAGGGTGTATCAAAAAAAGCGCAACCTCGGAATTTCCCAAGAAATCGACATTGTTTTAAAGACAAAAGATTTTAGGCGCCTGGGAATTTAAAATAGCATAACTATCAAAATTACTGCACACGCGAGTGCATAAAGCAAAGTTTATGCATTTATTTAATGCACAACAACAGTAATATGATCTACAGGGTGTCTCAAAAAACCCCAAAATCATTGAAATAACGTATTGTTCGAATTTCAATGCCGTAACACAAAGGATTTTGACAGGGTGATTAATTTGTTTTAAAAAATTAAAATATCTTTGTAAAGTGAACGTTTGTTTGCTCATGGGAATTTAAAAATGCTTCGTAAATTGTAATATGCATTCGTGGGTTTAGTACTTTATGCCTGACATAACAAGTTTACGCTGAGTATTACCATTCATTATAGCAGTTATGTCAATCTTTTATGCACTCGTGGGATTAACTTAGTGCTAGGGCATTGAATATCGAACAATACGTCAATTTCAATGATTTTGGGGTTTTTTGAGACACCCTGTAAAACGTTTTCGCTTTGTCCAAATATTTTAACGCCCGAGTGAAGCAAAACGATTACACTAATAAACGGTTTGCTTTTTTATTTTAAATTCCAGAAGCAGAAATTTATGCGCCTGTGGGATCAACTTAGTGCTAGGGCATTCAAATTATAACAATAGGATAATTTCTATAGAGTCACGTTTTTGGGGGATACCCTGTACAATATTTTACAGTTTATCAATGAAATTGATAAAAGACTGGAATGACTGATTTTACAAAACGTCTCGGAAACAATACGAACTGATATTACTGACTACAGATTACGCTGTCACCGAGTACAGGAATTTCTGCTATTAAAAATATTATACTTCACCGCAAACACTCGATAGTTTATACACAGACATTTATAGTTCACTAGCTGGCTCTCGCTGGCTTGGCTGGCATGTTACCTCTGGAGCAAAATTTCAATCTTACTTTATTATTTACTATTTATTGGGCCATGTAAACCTTGCTCTATCGCGATATAAT
>CACRXK020005144.1:8428-29087 GCA_902702795.2 Paramuricea clavata
ACCAAAAATTCCTTGCACGTGCTCGGAATTTATTAATTATTATTAATCGTGTACACTCATGATGATCGACAGTTTGCTCAGCTTTATCTTTGGTTTTATGCGTCAAACAAGGACAAAAATACCACTGTTCGAATCAGCGTGAAAAGTTGTGTTTACGGATGGAAATTAATTTCAAAATTGACTTCTATTCTAGGTATTTGTCGCCTTTGAAAGACAAAAGCCGCTCAAAATAATCCTTCACGTTTTCCGAATTCCTTTTTTCGAGGAAAGTTTTCTGTTTGCACCATAGATATCTTATCTATGGTTTGCACGTTTTATTCCCTTTAAATATACGACATCGGGTACTGTGATTTTCATTAAAATATCATAATTATCTTTCAAATACAATACTTTCATGCTTCACGATTTTATACATTAATCTCACTCAATTAAATTTAAATATGTTGCCAACAGCATTAAGACGAAAATCGGAACAAGACCAACAAATTACCTGACTCAGACTGAGTAATTTGCTCTTTATCAAAACATCACTGTTCTCCAAAATGTCTTCAGTGAAACCGTGATCAGTACTCTGACTCGATCCAAAAGTTACCCACTATGATCATCATCATCACCATCATCATCACCATCGCTGAGTGGTTATATTACTACCTGAAACAAACAAGCAGAAACTCGACGTTTCGAGCGAAGGCCCTTCGTCAAGAGTTAGTAGCCTTCGCTCGAAAAGTCGAGTTTCTGCTCGTTTATTTCAGGTAGTAGTATAACCACTCAGCACAGAAATTTCACATTGGTACTACCACTCTGGTACAGACCGTTTCTGTTTTCCATCGCCTTTAATCTTCAAATAATTAGGGTAAATATGTTATCTAATTAACAACATGAAGTCGCAAATCGGAACAAAGGCCAGCAGATGATTAACACGATGTGGGTATATAGGTTTCTCGCTCAACCTGAACTCGGAATCTTTCTTTCAGCTGGTTGAAAGAAACGTTTTACTTACACTGTGTTATTCCTACAACCTCGATCTACACTGGACCCCCACCTTGTTCAAGTTATTACAACAGATGATTACCTGATCTTATCAAACCATCACTGCTCTTCGAAAATTTTAGCAGCGATATGTCATATAAAACTTCTCCGAGTTCAAATTTAGAGAAATCTTTTTACCAACATCGTGTTAATCATCTGTTAGCTTTTGTTGCGATTTGCGACTATATGTTGTTAGATTACATATTTACCCTGATTGTTTGAAGATCAATGGCAATGGAAAACAGATGATGATGGACAACTTTTGGAGTCAGAGCGGATGACGGCACGATGACGGTTTCGCTGGAAACATTTTTACAAGCGTAGCCAGGTTGGGGGTCGCGGCGCCTCCCTGGTAAAATTTTGGCGCTCCCTGAGAAAATTTATTCTATAAAAAGAAGTGAAACATGGCCCCACCTAGGTTTTTGCTGCCCCCTCACCAAAAATCCTGACTACGCTTCTGGACATTTTGGAGAGAAGTGATGTTTTGATAAAGAGCAAATTACTCAGTCTGAGTTGGGTGATCTGTTGGTCTTGTTCCGAATTGCGTCTTACCGCTGTTGGATGACATATTTAAATTTACTTGAGTGAGAATGGACAGTGTGTTGCGGAAAAACAGTGTGTAACCAGTCACTGAAAAACTCTGATAGGTAGCGTGCTGTGCAATATCTATATCTGTATCTGTAAAAGCTGTTAATGCCAATTAGATAAGACGGAAACTCCCTTTCTCTTGGTATGTGCGCGTCGTATGCGCAAGTTATTAGGGAGTTTAAGCTTCACGTTTGCGGGAACAGCAAGACTGACTTTTCTTGGCATGATGTTCGTTCGATTTCTGCGTGTCATATTTTCTTCCAAATGGCACAAGAATAGTTAAGCATTCTAGTTATAAAACAACAAGCCCATTTACTTTTTATTGCCTTATAGCGTAAATTTTTTCTTTGCCTGACGTTTGTCGTTGAATGCGAAGCTTAAGTTCTTTAATATAATTAGATTGCAAACGTCACGCAATGCTGTTGGATAAAAAACCTCCTACAACCTACTAAGCTGTTTCCTTCTTTGTTTTTTTGATGAACTGAGAATTTTTTATGGCACAAATATATTGGATTGGCGAAAAGGCGTTCGTGATAAAGAAGTGCATGATCAACAACGTAACACGAGTGTTTGAACACGAAATTGGTTGATACAAAAACCGAGTGCGTAATGAAGTTCCAGTCAGCTTAGAGTTAACCTCCGCTCTTTCTCATTAATGGATTAGATGCAAAGGAAATAATAAACAACGACCCTGGACTAATAAAATTGACAGGAAAAGATCTAGAAAATAAATAAGATTGTGAACACCAAGTAAAACTCATATTTAGCATCCCCCCCCCCATTCCCCACACCTTTCTCCTGTAACCAATTAATTAATGTCTAAAATCGTGAAGCATGAAAGTATGTATTTGAAAGATAATCAATTAATTATGATATTTTACTGATATTTACAGTACCCGATGTTGCATATTTAAAGAGAATCAAACTTGCAAACAGACTTTTTGTACGTATTAGAATTACCCCCCCCCCCCTATTAAAATGATAGAGAAATTACGGTATGCGTGGTCTAGAATGTTTAGGATTATGATAATATTTAAAGCTTGAAAACAGATTCGCTTGTAAACGTCATGCAATTGCTGTAGTATAAAATAAGTTAAATAACAAAAAAAATTGGAATAAGTTGTTATAGTAATGTTGGCTTGGAAGTGTTCCTGGCCAGGGCTCGACACGGTAAATTGCTCAGAATGTTTGGAAAAGACCATTAAAATGCACAAGACATAAAAATATCATATATTTTTAAAACACTCCGACGTCATCTTGTTTCAGTTCAGCCCTTCTTTCGCACATTTCATAATTCTTTTCTTGTCCAGGTTTCTCCAGTTCTGATTGAGATCAGGTTTTGTTATCTGCGCGTGCGTATTAAGTGTTTTGTGGTCAAGCGCATGCGTATTTGCAACACAACAATGGCGGTTCAAGGATTTCGAAATACGACGAAGGATGAACTTTGGAGTGGTTGTACTTCAATTTGTGCAACTATTTCGCTTGGGGGGATGTGGATTCTAACTAAGTAAGTTCTAATCTATCCATTCATGTAAAAATTATGTAGTTACACGAGGGGTGCTACGGAATCTGTTTTCTAAGCATATTTTCGACCCTCATCTCACGGCCTAACGTAAACATTAAGGAGTGAGAAAGTTAAAACGATACCAATCGAGTTTTAGAGCTTTGGTGAACATTTTAAAAGAATATATGATAAATTCAAAGGTAAGTCTATCGTATTGCATTGTCTTAAATGAATTCTCAGCTAAAATACGGCAATAAATGGATCATAAACTTAGTTAAATTTACTGTTGACAGATCCATTGCTTTTTTACCTTGAATAACTTTACCATAGTCATTTTACCTTAAAATGTAGCTGCTGAGGGTATCTCTAAGGCCCGTTTCAGACGGCGTACTTCTCATGTGCCGAACTTAATTGATGAATTAGGTACGGCAGAAGAGCGACGTATGAATCAATTAAGTACGGCAGAATTTGGAGCGGCAAAAGTTTGACACAAGTTTGGCAGAGCTTGTCGCATTATGCATTATGCGACGTTGGAGCGACATTGATTCATACGCCGCTCCACTCATGTGCCAAAACTTAATTCAACTTTGGTCTAAAAATAAACTTATTTATTTTGAATTTTATTGAGGTTTCGCTGGCGAATGCGCCCCGACCTTGTCAATAACATTGTATTTGGTACGCCGTTTGAATCACTGCCGTTCTTGTGTCGCATCTAATACAGTTAAGTTCGGCACATGAGAAGTACGCCGTCTGAAACGGGCCTAAGAGATTTACACAGATTTACATACAATCTTACGATTTAATCATGCTGATAACATAAAAATCCTTGTGCCATTGTATACTTGGCATAATCTCTACTTCAATAGCTCACCAGTTCAACACTTATAAATTCAATATATTTTTGAACCAGTCCATATATTATTATACACAATGTACTGTAGTATAGTTAATTTGAACATTGAGAAGTAAGGGTGTATTACATTACACAGACACTGCTGAATTTTAGGTTACATGCCATTGGATTGATATATAAAAAAGCATTTGTAAAAACACACATTATCTTGTTGATAGGATAGTTATTTGCAGTATACTAACTGTTGGCATACTCTATTTTAGGGCTGTCAATTGTTTTTGTCACTGGCAGTCTTTGAAATACAATCTTGCTTTGTGGCCTTTACTGACAAGTTGGCTTTTACTACATATGTGGCACTGACACTTCTTTCATTAATGCACCAATCAATGTAAACCCCCCAACTGGGGAGGGGCAGGGATTTTGACCTGGAGGGGTAGTAAAAGAGCGAAATTGTCCCCGCCCCCGGGGACATCAATGCCCCCTGCATGTCTCTCAACCCCGGCAAAATAGTTTTGTATAATCATAGATCAGCCATAGAAAATCAAGTTCATTTATTTTTTTGTATTTAAACTTTTCTTGTCAAAAGAACTAAAACAGCAACACAGGATATATATGTTAACCACCGTCCAAGTCTCCCATCATCGGGGACAAATTTATAATCAAAACTGACCACTTTCCCCGCTAAACCTCCCGCCCCTCCCCGGTTGGGGGCAGGGATTTACATTGACTGGTGCATAACTAGATGATTGCATGAAGCATTGCATGGAAGTTGATTTATAATTAGTTTATGAATAAACTCACACTTTCATTATAGAGGTTCAGATTTGAGTTCTACTACCACTATTTCTGACTGCTTTAGTATGCATCTGATTGGTTATAATGGTTGATCAAATATATCAAATGCATTTGATTGGTTTATGGTCCCTTAATGGTAGTCAAATCTGAACCTATATAATATCAATGAAGAATGCATACTGGAAAAGTATCAAATTAAATTTTAATTGTCAATGTTGTGGAAAGTAAATAAATCAAACAATTCTGTTTGTTTCAACTAACTAGTTCACTATCACTTTGGTTTTCAAATCAAAGAATCTTTAGCCTGGTTGAGTTTTTGAAAAAGTAGCTGCTTGATTGAACGCAAGATTATTTTACTCTGTCCAACACCAGACAATTTCACTCGTCAAGGGGAAAGTGCGGCCACTCAGTGAACTCAATCAGAGCTCAATGAGCAGCGGCACTCTCCCTCGATAAGTAAAATCATCTGGCCTTAGATGAAGTGAAATAAACTAGTAAAGTAGGGTGCATTGGGGCACAATGCAGCTTACTGGGTTAAGTGGAAAATATATTTATTAAACAATACACACCCTTTACTTGTATATTTTCAATTCATAGCATGATTTGGAATACTTATGTCTATTTGACCCAAGTACCTGACAGGAATGATATTTGAATCACACCTGTATACATTCATTGAACAAAGCTAATTTAAATGTACATTAATTGTACATGAACCACGTAAATGTAAAACTAGCTGGAGCAAAAACACACCCACACAGCTTGGCGGGATGAAAGTTCAAAGATACTGCCGCAAGCTATTCTTAACAACTGTCAAAACAATGTCAAAACAACAAAATTGTCCCGGTAAGCGGGATGAAATTTTCTCAAATAAACACAAGAGAAATCATCCTGCTTACCTACCTTACCGGGCTGTCTCGCTATGCGGGCCAGCCCGGCTTCCATACAAACAGGCCCTAACAGTCTCTGTCAGGCAATTACAATGTTCTAATGTCCATACTCTAAAGTATTATAAAAAACAGACCACTTATTGCAAGTTGCTAGTAAGTCATATGAACATGTGATCTCGACAATATACAGTGTGTAAACTAAAGTAATTCAGCTTCTACACATGAAGCGACTTTAAACACTATCTTTGCACTTTATCAATTCATTGAAGTTTGTACTTAAAAGTCATTCTATTTGTAGTATTAAATCATAAGACATATTCTATTTGTAGTATCAAGTCACATCAGGATTTTATAATCAAGCGTATTTGGACCCAAGTGATCTAGAGTTCTATCTTGTTAAAACTTATCCAAGGAAAAACAAGAAAGGGATATTGAAGTAATGGTGTTTTTGAGCCAAATAAATTCGAATATCCACAAGTATAAAAGCAGAACTCCGTATATACCGGAGACAAAATGGCATCATAGCGAACACATTCTAATGATGCTCAAATTTATATTCAGTGCGCTATTTTTTTAAAAATATGACCCTGTTTGCTTTCTAAATACAACAAAATTACTGCTTTACCTTCTGTTCAAATAGTTCCACAGATAAATCGAAGTCACATTTCGTACTACTTAAAAAAAGCTGTTTTTACTGTAGAAATGACAACTTCAGATGACGTTAGAAACGAGCAGTTAGAATCATCACATTAAGTTCATATAATGCAAAAAACAAAACTGTTAAAAATTGTGCAACTTAACAAACTATGCATTAGCCTTTTTATGTACGATTACGCAAAAGAAAATTTACCTACCTTTTTTGACAACTATTTCACTTTGAATAGCGAAATTCATAAGCATAATACAAGAAGTACAAATTTGATCCATAAAAAAGGCAATAGATAGAACAAATTATGGAAAATTTTCAATAAAATATACGGGAACAGAAATATGGAATGGAATACCAAAAAAATAAAAGATTCATGTACAAAAAAGAAATTCAAAACGGAAATGAAAATATATTTGTTGTCTAAAGATAAACTATAACGTCATGTTATATAGAATAAAATTAGAAACATAATGATTAGTGTACACTAGGGAATAAAAAACAACTTTTAGAGTACGATTATATAGAATGTATTTAGTAATTGTTCCGCATGTAATTTAACTATATGTACTCCAATTGAACTGATAAACCGCAATGTTTACCTGATAGATATTAGAAATAGACATATATTAACATTATAGCTAAGTATTATCTCAAGGAGGACTACTCGCAAAAGCCTTTTGGGTTTATTATAGTCCTTCTTCCAAATATGTAAACATAAATAAATAATATAACTCGGGAAATGTAATGTACTATAAGCATACTTGAAAATAAATTCAATTCAATTCAAATTCAATTCAACTTCCCAATATGATTTTCTATTGTCAACACTGCATTACACTTGTTTAGCTCGCGCATGCGCAGTATAAAAGATGGGACATGTTTCCGCTTGAGTGAGACTTCTAGTCCTATTGTCCTATTATCTATTCTGTGCCTGCAGTATAGTTTTGAAAACACAATATTTACTTTGAAAATCATGGCGATCATTCTGGATTTTATGCAAAAGTTTTACCCTCATTTGGAATTGAATTTCTGGTACGAAAGTGTTCAATATATAATGCATCCTACAAGTTTGATTCTTGCTGAAAGACAGGGAGATGTTATGCCTTGAAGGTACAAAGAAATATGTGTATTTGAATATATAAAAATATCATAAATAAGTATTTTATATTATATAAGTATTGTATAGTATGCTATATTATATGTTATACTATATTTACTACTTTATATAATATATTATGGATATTTTGCTTTGCAAATCATGTGTAATAATCCATCTTTATATGTTCTCTAATTATATTATGTTATTTATGTCCTGGGAAGTGATTCATCCAAAAAATACTGTCCAACCCACATTTACCCATTTTTGGCCCTGACACCTTGTTTGACAAATGTCGCCAAACGTCCGGATAACTTTGAATTTTCAGAAAAATTTTTCCGTCGTCATGACGGCAGAGGAAAAATATTAAAAGTATGAAAGCACACAGGCAAATTGGATAATTTGTTCAGGAATGACGGATAAATATTTATAGGGGTGCGCTCATTGTGCGCACCCCAGGTACAAATAGGGTTAATATGACAATTACGTTTTATGAGTGTGATTTGTGTTATTTGGTACAAGATTTTTACAGTCTTTCAGAATTATTCGGGGGGCTTGCCCCCTCTCCTAGTGTCCGCCACTGCTTCTCTTCATTAAATATTACATAATATGAAGGTGCAAGCTAACTGTAATAACATTGTAGGGTTAGACGAGACAGTTAAAACTAAATTATTTTTAAGTATTTACAATTTTACATATATTAGATATCAGTACTTGCTCCGAGCGGCTACAGAAAGATCATACGTTGTACTTTTTCTTATTAAATGTCTTCCTTTCAATCCCAATTTTTGATGAACAGCATACCATGCATTAGGTTTTTAGATAACCAAGAAACAAAATTTCATTAAACATGTCAAAAAGTGGGAGGGGGGGGGGGTATAATTAGATATTCGTCCCCCCCCCACTCCAAAAACTGCGGGGACGCGTCCCCCCCCATCCCCCCCCCCAGGATTGACGCCCATGGTGCTTTATCTATTTAGCATAAAATTATCGTTGCTTATGTATTGTAACCTAGTCCGCAGAACGGGCGAAAGGCATAGTTTGTATCAAATATAGAAAGAAAGCTATCGCCATTACCCCGTATTATTTACGACCAGCGGGAGTCCGCATTGTCGATTATAATTAGTTGCGCAAGACGCAAGTCAATACAAATGCAACAATTTCATGTTGTATTTCATATTATAACGTTGTAGTTTCATATTTTATTGATAAGAAATACTCAAAACGATGTTTGTGTACAATAAACATGAAATCATGGGTATTCATCGCGCTTGTATGGATTTGCAATCTTGAGCAACTAATTATAATGGACAATGCGGATTCCCGCTGGTCATAAATGATACGGCTTAATGGCGATAGCTTTCTTTCTATATTTGATACAAATTATGACGTTCGCCCGTTCTGCGGACTAGGTTGCAATACTTAAGCAACGACAATTTATGCTAAATAGATAAAACACAACATAAATTTGATGGTCACAACTTGCTAGACCTACATTAACACAATCATTGAATTTTATTTGGATAACAGCGCACAGTCACCGAATAAATTGACATAAAACGGAAAATATTTACTTCGTTCGGCCAACTAGACAACAAAGCAATTACATTCGCTTGGTACAACATGCTATGTACAACATTAAACCAAAATGGCAATTGGAGAAAGCGAATTTATGACTCCGCACAATGGGTTTCCATTTAACCTGTCTTTATTGACGTTTCAGGCTATATAACTGCTCATGTGAAGAACGAATAATAACATAAAAATCGGTAAAAAATTTCCCGGTTCAAAATCTATAACATTAAACCATAACAGGTTGAACTTAACCTTGTTTTCATTTTAAAAATCGCGCCAAACTTGGTATACCCATATTTCGACCTTGGCTGAAACTTGACCCAGGCATTAATCTACCTGAGAATATGTAACTTTGATATTGAACACAAGAGAACAACAGGGAAGCGGTAAATCCACATTGGCATTCAGGGACGTATGCAACCAAATGTGAATTAAGATAGAGTTAGGGTATGGGGTTAGAGTACATACAAAAACATATACCAGCTCCTCGTGTCAGGTTTTGTTTTATCCTGATTCAGCTTTCAAATTTTTAACATTTATACAAATCTGTATTATATACATGATAACTTGAATGTGGTGCAATAGCCAGGAGTCCTAATTTGATTTTAATCAGCTGGTATACACCCTTTTCATAAATGGCTGCCGATTAAAAATTCTTTTGTGTGCATATAAATTGGCCCAACTAGCCTCGCTTCTGGGTAGAAATTCCTTTGAAATTTTAACATGAGTACGAGGCTAGTTGGTCCAATTTATATGCACATAAAAGAATTTTTAATCGGCAGCCATTTATGAAAAGGGTGTATATGTTTACCAATTTATAATATTGTCGTAAATAATGATGTTAGATGTAAACTAAATTCAAGAGAGAGAGAGTGCCTCGCATGGGTCTCGAGTTCCTTTCGCACTCTTGCCGTTTGAACATCGTTCAATAAAGCTGTTAAAACAACGAAACCCCCTTGACTACTTTTTGCAGTATTACTGCGTATACTCACCTCAAAAAGCAATTTCTATTGACTGATCAAAATGACCAACTATTGACCTTCTAGCGTCACCTAAAATGGAACCACCAACATTCGGATTTGTCAAAATTAAGGAAATTATTACGCTAAAATATTTTAAACACTTTCATCAGGATATTTTTAAAGAAAGTTATAAGAGATCTTGCCTCATATACAGGGTCGTAACTAGACGCTGTTATTGGGGGAGGGGGGGGGGCTGCTTATTAATATATTCGTGTTCAGCGCTACTGATTTATTTTGAAAGCGATTGCTTTTATGCTATGTGAACATGAATATCTGAATATGCAAACCCCCACAAAATTATCGCGTCTAGTTACGGCCCTTCTTATAAAAAGTTAGTATACTAGGCAGATGACATATTCCTCGCGGAAGCATCGCCAATAGCCGACCGTAGAAAATAGCAGAAAATAACCTTATGTAGTTACGTGTACTATAAAAACAAAATATCGATAATTATGTGTGACGTTTTTAAGAGGATGGGGGTGGGGGTCTCCAGAAAGACGTCCACATGAAGTTTCTCATGGGCGGCAATTTTCTTTCGAAAATCACTTCTGAAATAATTAAAATACTCCATACAGTACTTCTATAATTTCGACATGTCTGAATATTGGAGTCACCACTTAAAGGATATCTACAATCAGTTTCAAAAGTCTTGGGACAGATGCCACAAAACCTTTGAATTTCAACAAACGACAATCCCCCCGCCCCCTGTTCAATGTTGTGTCGCATTTCTCGTCGGGTTTGATGTGTTTTGGTTTAAACAACATTGATTGGGGTGGGGGCAGGGGGAGGGAAGCGGTATTGCGTGTAAAAAACTATAATGATCCACTTACAAACTAAAACTACATGTGTCCCAACAACTTCTGAAAGTGATTGTCTGGGCCCCATATGCCATAACATCATTGTACATTTCAAAAGTACAGGGAATAGAATGCTCTGCGAACGAAGTATTTCAGCTCCATTTCGTTCACAGAACATCTAATGACATTATAGAACAATTAAGTTTCATTAAAATTCTCAAAGTTAATAATTAACAGAATATGAATATAATTTGTTATGTCATATTGCATTCTTAATCACAAAGGTTTTATACGTTGTTTGTTTCTACAAATTTTGGCAGAGCACTAGTAGGTTATTTGAGAGGTTATAGTCCGTCAATAAAGATAGGTATCGCAAATGTTTTACGCTAGATATGTCACACATACTGTTAACTTATAGCATAGTATTATAACATCCGGTCACTTTCGCATGCGGGTAAGGGCTGAGTCAACTGCTAATTCGGGTACTCCGAAGGCAAAGAACGTTTGATTTTTATCACCAATAGTGAATGTGACATTTCACATCTTTCTAGAGCAGAATTTGCAGATATAATTGTCGACGCATGGGTACGAAGGAGCACTCAGTGGGTGGGAATTTCGGAGGCTAATGGAAAGGGCGGTATCATATAGTATATATAGTCACTTCCACATGGTTAAAAAATTGTCCGCAAGATCAAGTTGGCGAGCTATCGGAAAGCTCGAGAAGAGTAAGTTCGGCATTTAATTGTACTCAGTCAGACAATCCCAAAAATTACTATTCAGCGTATTGGTACGTGGTAAAGAATGAGCCGGAGTTCGTGATTTCTCCAGGGCTTATAGACCTCCCTAATGCTGACGCGTTAGCAAGTACTAGCGCGCGCGACCCGCCGAAGCGAGAAAGTTGAACAGGCTTCCAAAAATATGTAACGAAAGGGACTCGCTGTATACGGCGTTGTACGCATTATACAACACAAAGTTATTGTTATACGCTAATTATGCTAATGCGCGTTTCCGGTCCAGACGAATGCAATGAAACTAACATCGGTTGTCACTTCGATTGTCACTATAGAAATATGAAATAATGGGCAACTAGGCAGCTTTTAAATCAGAACAAGGCTAAGAATAAATTGTTGAGAATGTCTAACAATGTATTTGCTATTAATGAAAGGGTTTGAAATTGGTTAAGCCAAGTTTTGGATCGATTGACACTTTTCTACATAAATAAATCTGATATATCATAGTGATATTTCTAGAGTTGAGTGTCAATCGATACATTTTATACAATTTATACACTTTGTGATTAAGTAGAACCCGTAATATATAAATACGAGCTACCTAAACACTTTTGCTTGGTACTTAATATTCTGAAAATTATTATCCAGCGACAATTGAAAGTTATATCAATGAAAATGCTATGTGTTTCAAAGTGACAACCGAGTGACAATCGAGCACGTGTTCAAACCGTTTTATATTACATACATATTTTCATGTCAAATATGCACAATCTTTAAGTGGTTTTCAATAACTTACCCTTGCATTTTATTCAGCAATAACCTAGGTCGATAATTAACCAGATAGATGTGTTTTATCCCTTGCATATAGAGCAGGTTTAATCTCTCAGCATACGTCCCTCCCCACATATCACATCTGTTTATAAGCTCATTTATAATATACTGTTCAGTCTGTTGGATTATGTTACATTTCAAATGTATTGACCACAACAAGCACAGTATAAAAGCATTATATATGCCAGTGCAATTCAGTAAATATGTTATACTAAATGCTATACGATTTTTGCAAAACTGATATTATAAAACACTCGGTAATTCGAAGAGGTTAAATATGCTTTTCATTGCCTTTCAGACAATCAGTTTCAAAAGTCTTGGGACAGATGCCACAAAACCTTTGAATTTCAACAAACGACAATCCCCCCGCCCCCTGTTCAATGTTGTGTCGCATTTCTCGTCGGGTTTGATGTGTTTTGGTTTAAACGACATTGATTGGGGTGGGGGCAGGGGGAGGGAAGCGGTATTGCGTGTAAAAAACTATAATGATCCACTTACAAACTAAAACTACATGTGTTCCAACAACTTCTGAAAGTGATTGTATATCTCAGGTTTATGTCATAATTTTCCAAGATGCAGTAGGTAATCCTAAGATCGATAGTCTATGATATTCGGTAATATCGTAAAACACAATGTGATATCCTAAGATGCTGTATTGTATCCTACAATACATCATGATATCGTAAGCTATACTGGATGATATTCTAGGACACTGAGTGATATGTGGCATTACGTGTTACTGGTACATCAATGTATCAAGAAAATTTTATCCGCATTTGAAAACTGATACAAATTTAAAAATATATTTTCTTTTGATGACCGTTCTTTTCATCAGGTCGATACCCAGTACCTTATCTGTTAATCAATAACTATTCTGGAATCGACGCAATTGATTTGCTAACTCATGATAAAACTGTCGTTATCCCTGGGCTTAAAGATAATAAACGGATGTCAATTGACACAGTGGAAATGAAACTATACTTCAGAAACGGCAGCAGTATATCCAGGGCTAACCTTGATGGAACAGGTGTTGAAGTTTTTTTGCAAAATGTTGAAGTTTGGAAAATGGAAATTGACTGGATGAGGCGTAGAATATTCTGGATATCTAACGCAGATTGGCGGATTTACGTAACGAATTTAGAAGGAAAAGAGAAAAGACCGCTGACAGAAACAGGGCTTTGGAACTGGGAAATAGCAGTGGATCCAACAGTAGGGTAAGTTATATTGATTTGAGTACTGAATCATTTATGATGTGTCATCAACATAAATTATAAAATATATTTTTAACAATAAATTTATTTTAATAACATTTCCGTGGACTATACGTATAGTCTAGGACAAGTACATGAGTTTGTATGCGTTTCATTTAGCACAAATAATCTTAACTGTTTTAGAGGAAAATGACCATAGCGGTCTATATGGCATATGTGCCAAAACCAGAGTCCGGAACGAAAGTCCTAAAAATGACACCGCCCTAAAACTCCAGCTCTAACTTCCGAAAAGCAAAAGCGACAGTATTTCTGAAGTGCTTATAGTGTTTAGATAGGTTGCTTTTAGGGGTATAGTTTTTGGAAGGAAAAATTTGTCTAAGTATAATATTTTACAAGTAAATGACCATGCACCATCCCTGGTAAATTATTAATTATGCACAAAATAACTAATATACCTGGCAGAAATTAAATTTCCTTATTTTCTAAAAAAAATCAAGGGATGAAAAACGATGCTTGATTAATTTGATATAATTATTGTGGATTTTATAAGAATTGACATTGTTTTTTATAAATGTAATACATTTCATTTCACTAACCCCTCACGAATTTCAACCATATTTTAATAATAATAATAATAATAATATAATAATAATAATAATAATAATAATAATAATAATGGAAACTTTATTTATTTCATAATATACCATAAAACTATATTTACATTGATAAACCTCGCTCATAAAGGTAGTTTAACGATATATACTTGAAAAATATTTGGCTTATATAAATTTACAAAAATAGGAAATTTAATATTGTTCAAAATTTAGAAGCTCTGGGCTAGTCCAGTCTTGGTTTCGCTGACAGAATACATAATATGATATGTGAATACAAATAGCAATGATTTTCTTTTTAATGTATTTAATTTGTTGTTCATCGAACTTCAGTTCCTTGAGCATATCCGTTAAGGTGTTCGTCGATTGACCAAAAACGCCTAGCGAGCTTATGGATACATTAACAAAATTTACCTTATCATAGTTACTTTCTTGATCTGAAATAAGCGGCAGGTATTTTTTATGTTTTCGATCTGAGTTAGAGGTAAGATTTGTTTCAAAGCCAACAGTCAGTTCCAAAACATATAAAAAATAATTTTTAATTGCCAAGAGAAGGTCTGGACGTAACTGATCACCAGTGATAACTGACGGAGTAATAAAGCCAGGCAAATCTATGTAGAGTTTGGATCGTTCGGCACTCATAAGGCTGGATGCAATGAAGTTCAGGACTGAATTATGCCGCCACGTAAATCGCCCTTCATCTAGGTATGCTTTACAACCAGAGATGACGTGCAGAAGTGACTCAGGAGAGAAGCAAAAGGAACAATCGACAGACGATGACAAACCCCATTTGACCAGGTTTTTCCGAGTAGGGAGGGAGTTGTTGATATAACGGACAGTGAAATTAAATATATTCTTAGGAAGTCTGGATTAAACGGATGACCATAAGGAATTGAATCATGACGTGGAGTTTTTGATGATACTTGAGAAGAAAGAACCTTGTGAGATAAGGTGGTTTTGTAGTCTCTGTTCATTTTCATTCCTAAAGGCTTTCAAGACATCCTTCGTATTTTTATATATATCATACTGAATATTCTTGTTCGTACTTGTTATTGACCATAATTTGTTGATGTCTTCGTTTATAGACGCTTTTAAAGTTGAACGAGAAACAGTTTGGCATTGGATAAATTTCGTCAAAGGCAAAATGATATTCAAACCAAATTTGTTTTGGGGAAGATACACATTGCTAAGGGTTGCAGATATTGGGAGTTCCAGCCATTTTCGAATATATTTGGTAGCAACGTTATCTAAAGTTTCGCAAATCCAAGTTTTAGATATATCGGTTATTGTTAAGTTCCATGAGATTTTTGAGAGTAAGTAGCGACTATATAGAAGAATTTTGTTTCGGGGGTGTAAAGGTAATTTATCAATTTTCGATATAATATCATTAAACAGATCACACAATTCGGATTTGTGTCTTTCATCGGACATGTTGAAATCGAAACAACGACCAAGATAGCGGAAAGATTCTCCGAGTTCGATACGGGGTATAAGTTGGTTATTAACGAACAGCTTAGGTTGGTACTGGATAGACTTAGATGAGCGTTTTTTAATTCCAAATGAAGAGCACTTGTCAACACGTATTATCATATTGGCCCATTGACACCATACTGTGAAACGATTGAGCAGAATTTGATTTTCATTTTCTTGGCTGCTGATGACAGCTGCGTCGTCTGCGAATTGAAACCAATGGATAGGGTTGCACGGAATACCAATTTTAATCAATTTCCAAAAGCCAAGCTGGGCGCATTTCTCAGATTTTATGTGCTGAACGAATGTGTTAAAGAACATATTGAATAAGAGAGGACTGAGACAGTCACCATGTAAAACGCAACGTACGATTGTGATAAAAGGAGTACTGAACTGTTCTGTTATAATGGATGTTTGGAAGTTTGTATAAAGACTTCGTATTAGGTTGTTTATTTGACCTGGGATGTGATGATAATAATAATAATAATGGAAACTTTATTGAAATTATATACGTATATATACAATTATAAATCTCACTAATTTAGGTAATTTATAATTGACTACTAGAACCTACTTAATATTTATATATTAATAATGAGTATCCTTAAATGTTCAGTAATTCCGGATTTAACCAGTCCTTATCTCTGCAACAAAATATATGATATGTTGTCCTAATCGCGATAGACATAATTTTCCTGATAGCAAAATATTGGTGTCTTTTATCAAGATCTAGATCAGTTAACATATCTAAAAAGGAATGACATTCTTTTGAGAAAACGCCTAAAGAACTAATTGACAAATTTACAAATTTTACGGACTTAAATTGTTTCTTTTGCTGTGTAATGAGATCTTCGTATCTTCTTCTTTTCCGATCAACATTTGTTTGTAGATTAGACTCATAGCCAACAGAAAGTTCAAGGATATAGAGACAATCCGAGTTGATAGATAGAAGTAGGTCTGGGCGGAATTTGTCACCAGTTACAATTGATGGGCTTTTATAACCAGGAAGATCGACGAAAAGATTGGAGTTGTTTACAGGTTGTAGCGTTTGTGCTATGAAGTTCAGAACAGAATCATGTCTCCATGTAAATCGTGGGAGGTACGTTTGACATCCAGCAACTACGTGTAAAAGGGTTTCAGGGTTTAAGCAGAAGGAGCAATCAGAGTTGGATAATATTCCCCATTTAGTAAGGTTTTTACGAGTTGGAAGTGAGTTATTAATGTAACGAATGGTGAAGTTATAGATGTTCTTTGGGAGGTTTGATTGGGATTTAGACCATATACCGTTTAATTTCGACAGTGAAAACTTAATGACATTTGAGAAGAAGGAGCCTTGCAAAATCAGATGATTCTGCAGTTTGTCTTCTTGTCCGGAGGTAAAAGTTTTAAGGACTTCCTTTGTCGAGGTGTAGACGTCGTACTGAATGTTTTTGCTTTCAGATGTTGTTTTCCAGAGGTCTTTTATGGAATGATTTGGAGAGGTCTTTAAGGCGTTACGAGCAACTGTTTGGCACTGAACAAACTTAATTGACGGCGGGTAGATATTTAGACCAAACTTGTTACTGGTAAGGTAGACGTTAGATAAAGTTCCTGATATAGGTATTTCAAGCCATTTACGTACGTACTTGTTCACCACAGAATCCATATTTTCAGAGACCCAGGTTTTTGATAAGGTGGTTACAGTGAAATGCCAGGAAAGTTTGGATAGGAGGTAACGACTATAAAGCAAAAGTTTATTTTTTGGGTGCAAAGGTTTGAGATCAATTTCAGACATAATGTCGTCCATGAGAGTGATTAGCTCTTGTTTGTGTTCTTTTTCGGACATACTGAAGTCAAAGATATTCCCAAGTATCGAAACGACTCTCCAATTTTAGTGGCAGGTATCAATTCATTGTTAATCAGACGTTTAGGTAAATATTGGATAGATTTTGTGAGACTTTTCCTGATCCCAAATGTTGAACACTCACATAATAATAATAATAATAATAATAATAATAATAATAATAATAATAATAATAATAATAATAATAATAATAATAATAATAATAATAATAATAATAATAATAATAATAATAATAATAATAATAATAATAATAATAATAATAATAATAATATTAATAATAATAATAATAATAATAATAATAATAATAATAATAATAATAATAATAATAATAATAATAATAATAATAATAATAATAATAGTAATGGAAACTTTTTATTAGATATTTACGATATATTATACCTCAAATTCAAATTGTCCAATCAGGAAGCTTAGTTTGTGCCACGTGAGCATGAAATTAATCGCGAATCACGCCTTACTTCATCAATTAGCGAGCCTGCGTTCCTTTTGACAATGTTCCACCCCATGTTCCCCGGGGAACATGGGGTGGAACATTATTCGCGTAGACCACGCGAGACAACACGCATGACAACAACATGGCCGACAAAATATAAATACTATTAATGAGTGATGAATGATTCAATTTTAAACGTGAAACCTGGGGCTTTTTCAAGACTTTGAACCAAACTTTGAAAAATGGTGTCATTAATATTCCAAACGATATGCGATTCGAAAGAAAAGCGATGATACTTGCGTTAATCCGAAAGTAAAACATCGTATTCACGAAGCCGAAGGTATATGTCAAGTTTTTAATTCTCAACTTGGAGGCTTTTAATTTTCGGTATAATATATCATTTATAGACCCTCCGCTCGGGGGAGGATGACGGATGATGATTGACGGAGGATGATTATTCAGGCAAATTGTACATGCTGCTTTTGACCCCTTGGGGGTCAGGCAGCACTTTCCTTGGGGTAGTAACTTCTAGTTTATTGTGATTTATTGTAAAATTATAGAAATGTACTGCATGCTCTCACATTTGTACAAATGACACGACGTGTGACAAGTATTAAATATTTAGTTGTTGTTGAACTTTGAACTTCAAGTATGATTTTTAACTCGCCAGTTGACAGTTGTGACGTCAACCTAACACGCCGCAGGACTCAAAAGTGCGAGATACTTGTCTTAAATGTCTGAGATATTCCAATGTCTGAGAAACACGTTGCAAAGATCCGAAAGTGTTAGATACTTCACGGTCTGACATGAACGTCTGGGGCATTCCAGTGAAACGAAAAAGAGATACATCGTTAAATGATACATCGTTAATTCAGCTTCCCAACTTTTACAAAAATTGCTTCGCAATTTTTCGCAATATTCCAAATCTCTTCGCAATTTTATGAAATCGTTTTTTCCACAGATGGTTTCACATATGAATAGACCATAATTTTAATATTTTTAATATTTTTAAATTTGAACTCTATAACTTTTTCAACTGAAGTTATGAATAATTTTATGCATCTAGATATTCTATTGTAGTATAATGAGACTTTTTACTGATGTAATTTAACCTAATAGGTTACAAATCGGTATTTTATTAAATTATCAAATTAAAATTTGCGATTTGCGAAGCGTTAATTCGGATCCTGCGCTTTCTATAAGACCATTGACAACGCTACTTTGCGTTGGTCAGAGCTGGAAGAACTTGTCCTCGATTTGGAAATAGCACTGAACAACAGGCCTTTGAGCTATTTGGAGGATGACATTCAACTGCCGCTGCTCACACAGAACTCCTGATATTGATCTGCGTATGTGAGCAAAATACCTGGCTCGTTTCGAGGAGATAGTTCGGAGTCGTTGGTCCAAAGAGTATGTACGTGCATTCCTCGAGAGCAGCCCAGACGAGCCGGAGGCGAACAGACCTTGCATCCGAAGATTGGCGATATCATCATTATCAAAGGTGAGGCACAGAACCGTAATCACTGGAAACTTGGGCGTTGTCGAGGAACTAATCCAAGGGAGAGATGGGATAACACGAGGAGCTAAAGTCAAAACAAGCAACGGAATTCTCGAGCGAGCGATCCAACACCTCAGCCCTTTAGAATTATCATGCGACCGTTCGCTGCCTCTAGAACTTAACCCTACAGCTCCCGAGTTCATGCCAAGATCTCGAAGAGATGCAGCCGCTGCAGCAAGGTTACGAATTCAAAACCGTCTTAACGAAAAGGACAATTATTGACTTGCAAAAACTCTAAAGTCAGAATAAGGACGTTATACTGCTAAATTTAAGTAACATTCTTGTTTTGTTCGAACGTCATAAGGACCATAGGTTAACATATATTTCCTTAAAGGAATATATATGTGGGGAGTGTGTCCGGAAATAGGAAACCGGATGTAATAAATTACTACATCACATCGTACGATGGTGTGGCGTTTCTTTACATATTTTTAGACACTTTATATCTTTTTTGGGTCGAAGACAGGGTGTGTATTTAAAACTACTGAGAAAAGCTAATAAACTATATCTATGTGATTTGATTTGTTTTGGGGATACTATTCATTTGGAGGCCAAAAAATCCCGAACAAAACTTTGTTTCACGGTTGAACTGCCACTAATTCATAAAAGTGCAGGCTTATTTCCAGTTAAAATCGAAAAAAAAACCGTGTTGTACTTTTGTAAACGTAAAACAGCAAAATATGTCCTTTTAAAATGAAAAAAAACAAACAATTACTTAGACATTCTTTACCAGAGTTTGTACTCGCGCATGCGCATAATTATAACGTCGACAACTGTCCATGACATAAACAAAATGGAGGACAACTTTGCACTTCGCATATGTTTTTACATACCCGGGTAGAATTAGCCGTGCTGAATTTGTACTCTCGCCGTCGCGGCTCGAGGATTAGCCTTATCTCAAAAAAGTCGTATATCTTGAAAATTTCTGTATGTACCAGCAGATACTGACCTTTTCTTGCGGATGCTGACGATTTCTTAAGAGGTGCGCATCCCATCAACCCTCCCAGAAATCCCATTATGATCATGCATGACACATTGTTTTATCAACCCGAAAATGTTGCTACGAAAACCTAGAGTACAATTACGATAAACGTGGAAATAACGTGACAATAAACACTAACTAACGTGAAAATAAACCCATATACATAAGTAGAG
>CACRXK020005145.1:920-29084 GCA_902702795.2 Paramuricea clavata
CCCCCCCCCTCCCGGGATTTCTAATGGTCCGCCCCTTATAATGGCATAGTTGGAAAATACAAACAAAAAATAAACATTAATCCTTCATAGACCTAAAAATGCACTACTTAAAGGCCCGTTTACACTTGCAATTTTCGATGTGATTTCTAGTGCGACTTTCTCCTTCTGATGCATGTGAACGAGTAGATGAACGAGATGATGCATCTGAACATTCATAACTTATCCACTCGTTCACATCCATCAGAAGAAAAACGTATAAACGAGCCTTAAGTCGTAATCCAACGTATGTGGTTAATTTGTTCAAATACAACAAAATATTTCTCGAAGTTGGAAACTAGTATAATTGCTTTATTCGCATTACCTAAGTTCAGGTATTTCTAAAGCTTTGCATAAAGTAACACATAAATCGTTTTAAAAATAAACCCCAAACTATACCCCAAACCCCTAATTATCTAAACCCTAAAAAAACAAAAGTATCTGTTTTTCTACTGGTGTACAGTTCCAGTGTTTATTTAACCCTCCCAAATCGACATGAATTTTTTAACAAAGGTTGAGACCCCGTCCCCCTCCTCCAAGCTCCAAACTAGGGTGAGGAGCTACCCCG
Source organism: Paramuricea clavata (assembly GCA_902702795.2). NCBI lineage: Eukaryota > Metazoa > Cnidaria > Anthozoa > Malacalcyonacea > Plexauridae > Paramuricea > Paramuricea clavata. The sequence continues at coordinate 1,525 of CACRXK020005145.1, forward strand.
GGCACGAAAAGGAAACATTCAAATATAGCGGATAACTGCAGTTAACAACTTTATGCTCATATTTTTGAGACTATAGCGAAAATCAAAACCGATCACAAAATGGAAGAAATCCAACCGGCTCATATACTCTAATATACTTCCACGTACTTCTTTTGATATTTCTAAATGTCTCGTGGCATATTCCAACGCAATCTCGTGATTTCCTAACGAAGTATTGACGTTTCCCAGACTCCAACATGCCCGACCCTCTCCAATTCTACAACACAGTAAATTAAAACCTTCATTTATTATATTACAAGATTTTGAGGGTAACAAAAATTCCATGGATAAGAAAATCATTTGAAAGGAGCAAAGAGCCTGGGAACGAGGTTGAAACTGGGTCAAAGGCGGTGTCGCAAACGCGAGAACAAGCGCCTTTCATCTCTGAGATCGTGGGCTAGGTTCTCGTTTTGTACTCGATCGAGACATTCGTGTCAAAAGAGACAGTCAGCGCTCTACCGAAATTTGTGTGTTTTCTCCTGGTAATCCGGTTTCTTTCCACAGGGAATGTTGACAGGGTGGGTTGGATTGGCTCATAACTGACACTTCCACCGCAACTGTGCTCTGTGATCGGACATGAGTCATAAGGTGGCTGCCAGAGACGCCCTTAGAAAGCCCTCGACTCGATCACCTTGAGCTGCGTCCTTCGCAATGGACCATTTTCATTATAGACTAGATTTTGATCTAGACAAAAATTTCATCACAGCTTGAAAGAGCATCACAAAATGAGTAATATTCCAAAGTTTCGTTGCGAAATGTTGTAAAATGCGGATAATATAGCCTTGCGAAATTTGCAATTTTCAGTCATTTTGTATTACAAACGGGAAATTGACAGCCCCAACACCCGATTGGGCTGTCAATTTCCCGTGCGTAATACAAAATGACTGAAAAACGGCAAACTTCGCAAGGCTATATTATCCGCATTTTACAACATTTTGCAACGAAACTTTGGAATTACTAATTTTGTGATGCTCTTTCAAGCTTTGATGAAATTTTTGTCTAGATCAAAATTTAGTCTATAATGCAAATGGTCCATTCAGCTTAGCTCTCAGCTGTAAGTAAGGATGATTAGCACATCCTCACTTAACTCACTCACAACTCGCAACTGTCCAATGTTTCCATTAAAAAGAAGTAAAGATATATGTATAGGTATAATAGTATGGTTTCGAGAGCAATTTCGGAAAAACATGTGGACGAGTGAGTTTTTCAAAGACGATCAAAATTACGCGAGTCCGAAGAACGAGTGTAATTTGAAGTCTTTGTCCCTTTGAAAAACTCACGAGTGTATGTTTTTTCCAAATTGCACGATTAAACCATTACAATTAAACCATACTATTACTTGTTAATAATATACACGAAAAAATTAGTCACATGCGAAATAGTTAATTTTAATATAAGCAGTTCTACTAAAAACGCGAGCCGTTTTTGTCATTTGCAAATTTTTTCAAAATATTTTTTTGCTAGAAATGGCTGTACAGTATCTTATAGTCAATGAAATTTGCACTGTATTTCATTTTTTGGCACTGTATTTCAAAAAAATTGCACTGCTCTTAGCCAATCAGAATTGAGAAATTTTTTTATGTATATTATTAGGGCAAAAAAAATACGTGGGTTTCCGGTTTCTTCTTATAAAAATTTAGGTAGGGTAGGTCGGTTTTCACTTTTTTTTTTAAACTTTTTTTTTATTTTCCTAACAAACGGACGCCATTTTGTTTAGTTAGTGCTTCCACATCCAAAGATAAATTTCCCTAATATTGCCTCAAATTTCAATTTTCCACAAACCTTTTCCTCTAAGTGGAAACACTTACACGCATGATCCAATAAAAAAGTTTAGGGTCGGGATTTCGACGTTCAAAAGCTACATGTAGGTAGGGTCGGGAAACCGGAAACCCACATTTTTTTTTTGCCTAGGTATGGTATTCACATGGTATGATCATAATGATCTATGGTATGTTGTATGGTATATGGTGTGGTATAGGCACACGTTAATAAGTTCAAAAATCCAATGAATTTTAGCAGGTTTGCATTGCCTAAAATGATAAAATCCAACAAAGGTAAAAATCATGAGCTTATGATCTTACCTATCCCCGAGCTCCTGTGCAATCTCGAGATGTTTCAAGTGGTTTTTACAAGCTTCCTCATAATTGTTAAGCAAGGTGTATGTATTACCCAGACTGTAGCTAGCCTGTATAGGATACGAATCATAAATAAAAATTCAGTAACGGAAGGGTATAATCATTATGGCAAATCTGTTATTTGGGAACTATCCTCAGAGATACGAAAAACTATAGTTTCATATTATTCTGATACTGCATGCGGAGCACAACAAAAAATTTGTTGTCTCGATCGGGATTTGCCGGACTCGATAGCTCAATGGGAAGAGTGGCGGTCAACTGAAGAAACCCGAAGATGCAAGTTCGAATTTTCGCTCTACTCGATCTGCTGTGTTGAGAATAAGTACGAAGCAAGGCATCTGTTAGTTGAGACATAAAGAACTCTGCCATCAAAAACCTAAGAGTACATTTCGGACAAATCTGTGCATGTCTTTGCGGTTGCAAGGTTGGTTAAAAGAATTCAATCCCTACCTGGGCTTCCACAGCTCTGTCTTTCAGTGATTGAGCGATGTTCACTGTTTTCCTGAAAGAGATTATCAACATTACACCCATAAGAACGCGCAAGTTGTTACAGATCCACAAACACGTTGTAATGACAAGGTTGCTGTTAAGCCGATATCAGAATGTGTTCGCACTGCTTGTTCCCAGTTGTTGTGACAAGTCTGGAACAAGTTGTTATCACCTTGTCACAAAGTTGACAACGGTAACAGACTTAATTACTACAAGTTGTTCCAACAAGACAAATACATGCAAGTTACATTCGTAACAAATTGCTACCAGCGTGTTGTCAACAACTTGTTACATGCAGACGACATCGGACTTGTTGGAACAACTTGTTACAAGTCTGTTGGTCTCATCAACCTTGTTACCAGATGATAACAATTACTTGTTCCAAACTTTTCAACAACTCAAACTGGAAACAAGCGGTGAGAACACATCTTGTTTGTTGACAAGCTGCAGAGCTTGAAATTTGAAATTTTCAGCACCTGAAACAATGAAGGTGCAATTGCCGCCAGTCATTGGAAAAGAGTGTAAAACCGACTGTTGAGAAAATACGCACTTTAAGAATTATATTTATAATATAGCATTTGTAAATTCTGAACGCTGATTGGCTAAGAGCCGTGTTGATATGAACTTAATGTCAACACGGAAACGTCGGAAAATTTCTTTCTTTATATTTCTTAGTGCTATATATATTATAAAACAAATATAAAACTTTTTCCGTATTGATATATAGTTATATCCGGCAACACTCGTGGAAATTGGGAGGGCTCGAACGTGAGTTTTAACGCAATATATTGCAGCAACGAAATTAATGCGTGATGCGTGGCATTTATGAACGGTTTTAACGAATTTTGATTGCAGTAACATGTTACGTTGGAAATTATCGTTAAAAAATCGAAATCAATAACGTCACATTTACTCGGTCGACTGACATTATGACGTCATTATAAAATCGCTATCGGGTAGATTCTCGAATGAATAATCGGTAATTTCCGATTCTGGCACAATCGATCAATCACTAAACATCATGACAACTAAAATAAGTTCACATACTTGTAGCAATCAGTAGCGAGATCAAATTTTCCTTGAAAAACATAAGCATTCCCCAGATTACTATAAGCTCGCCTCTCTGCAGCCATGTCCGAGAATTCCTGCGCGATCGTCAAACGCTATAAACAAATAATTCATTAGTTCTCAGTCCAAGTTCAAATTTAATTCCTAGTCTAACGGACATTGAAGGAAATTGTAACAACACGAGACCAGGGGCGGATCTACCGCGGGGGTTGATCGGTAAAATTTATGCATGTTTCGTGGATTTTAAAAAAGCCTTTGACTCTATTTGGCACGAAGGTCTTTTTTTGAAATTACTTGAAAATAAAATTGATGGTCAGTTTTACAGTCTTATTAAGAGTATTTATTCTAACTCGAAATGTGCAATCAAACAAAACAACATCAGAACCGATTTTTTCACTTATTCTAAAGGTTTACGTCAAGGATGTATACTAAGCCCCCTTCTTTTCAATATTTATATAAATGAAATAACGACCTTATTTAAAAACACCAATTCGGACCCATTTATACTGCCAAACGGAACAGAACTGAGCTGTCTTCTTTACGCAGATGATCTAATTATACTATCTAAATCAAAATTCGGCCTCCAGAAGTGTCTGGATAAACTCCATAGCTGGAGTAAGAAGTGGCTAATGGAGGTAAACCTAAAGAAAACCCAAATTATGATTTTTGAAAAAAGGAAAACAAAAAAGCGAAGCCAATTTTTACACTAGGAAATGAAAAGATATCTGTTGTACAGGAATACTGTTACCTAGGCATAAAGCTTAATCACAATGGTAATTTTTCCTTGGCCATCAAACAGCTGAGTGAAAAAGCCCTGCATGCGCTCTATAGCATCAGAAGACGGCTCAACCTACACCAACTTAACCCCAAATCTGCTATTAAAATTTTCGACAGCATAATTTGCCCCATTCTTCTGTACAATGCAGAAGTTTGGGGTGTATATATCAAAACCGATTTTATCAATTGGGATAAACTGCCGGTTGAAAAAGTACACTTAAAATTCTGTAAGCTCTACCTAGGCGTTGGCAGAAAGACGAGTAATATCGCCTCAAGAAGCGAACTTGGAAAATATCCATTAATTATCAATGTATTCAAAAGAATCTTCAAGTACGTCACTCATCTAATTCACTTCCTGAAACAACCATTTCAAAACAAGCTTTCCTCATATCAAAAGATTTATTTATTAAAAAGAGCAATTCTTTCTATGGAAAAGCAATGGATATAGTGAAAACCTTGAATTGTAATAGAGCAATCCCTGACCTAGATTCACTTACAACCAATCTAGTTGAATCATGCGTTAAAGATACTAAAGAAAACTACCAGAGATTCTGGAGACATAAACTTGAAAACTCATCCAAACTTACCTTCTACACAAGCATAAAGGAAGACTATGAGCTTGAAACTTATTTGACTACCATAACTAATTCAAACCAAAGAAAACATTTAACACAGCTCCGACTAAGTAACCATAAACTAATGATTGAACTCGGTAGATACAAAAACATTCCGCGAGAAGACCGAATATGCAAGGTCTGCCAGGCAGGAGAAATTGAAACGGAACATCACTTCCTAACATCCTGTGAAGCCTATAGTAGTCTCCGAGAAAACTTTTTAAATGACTTGGAAAGTGATCCCACCAATGAAACAGATTTAAACGAACACAGTTTATCAGTTGAGATAATGAAATCAACTGATAAAGAAACCGTCATAAAATTATCAAAATTTATCTCTTTATGTTTTGAGAAGAGATCTAAATGCCTTGAAGCTCGGAATGCTGACAGTCAATAGGCTATCGAACTAACTCCCAAACTTCTTCAATTACATATACTGTATACTGTAAATAGAGTATTCATTTGTTAACTATGCCTTTCTTTATATCAATAACTTCATTTTTATTTCTTGTATTACTCACAGTGTCATATTACCACAGAACATTTTGCATTTGTAACTATTTATAATTAACTAATAAGCTTTAGCAATACTTGTATGTGAAGTCATGCTAATAAAGCCATTTGTTACTGTTACTGTTACTGACTAGAAGGGGGGGTATTAATTTTTTTCAAGAAAATGATGGGGGGGGGGTGCAATTAAATTTGAAGTAATTTGCTTAATAACCTGGTATCCATTTGGTTGTAAATGTTGCAACTAAATCATGGTCACTGATGTGTGCTGTATGCAAATCAGTCTTTACGGATTGCAGAGTTAAATTGACAATGTATTACATCGATCAGCTCTTGATGTGGTTAAATACTATTATACTATTATGCAGGCTACATCCGCTGAGGGAGACTGTGACATCATATCGATCAAAGGGGGTTGTTTCATGCCTTGTTACCAGTGCTTCGGTCTGGGTATTCATTCTGCCATTGTATGCTTTGCCTAGCTGCAGCAAGTTTAGCACTTCAATACCTTTTCCCCACCCTGACCCACCCATGTTCATTCTAAAGGATTTTATCTGGTATATGTCATTTTATTTTATATAATTTTTAATTCATTGAAGTTTTGAATCCAGGTTGAAACATGTTTTATTTGTTCTTCCAGATTAACAAATGAACGCACACGTCAGTAATCTCGCAAGGTTGCATCTGACGCAAGATAGTAACGGAAAACTTTTAATAGATTCATTGTCTTTGATAATGGTTTCCGTTTAGGAAACCGAAATGTTAGACAAATTAAAGTATTTTACCTTTTTGTTAATCTGGAAGAACAAATAAAACATAATAATTTTTAATCTCACATAAAATAGGATGTATAGACCACTATACATTGTATTTCGTAGGTATGCCTTGGCAGAATTGTCATTGCTATTATCTCCTTTGCTGCTAATATTACTGATTGTTACTCTCATTGTTGCTGCGCAGCTGCTATGGCAATAATTCGTACCATCAAGTCTAGTTGCACCCTTAAACATGGTTACAATCGCCCAGACCAAATGGAAACCTGATTTTAGTGTTATATATAAAATTACTCCTCTTTTAATTATAATTTTCTGCTAATATATATTTTTGGTCGACGTTAATATCTTGCCAGTTAATTCCATATTCTTATTTAATAATTAACACTATAATGCCTACCCTGGATTCCAGAGCCTTCGACAGTAAATAATAAATTGAAACGTCGCGAAGGCTCTGGTTCAACAGGGAGATTATTTGATTAAACCGTGCCAATCACAAAACAAAATTGGTGGTTTTAGTACAGATTCTGTACTAAAACCAATAATTCTGTTTTGTGATTGGCGCGGTTTAATCAAAGAATCTCCCCAACAACCAGAGCCTTTGTGACGTTTCAATTTATTATTTACTGTCGAAGGCTCTGGACTGGCCAGGGTATATAATGCCTGGGTATCCCCATTTGACAAGTAAAAATGAAAATGGGGGGGTCAAAGAAAAATATTCTAATATGCAGGGGGGGTCATCATGAAATTTCTGCTCTTTTAGGGGGGGCTTTCAATTTTAAAAATTTAGAAAAGAAAAAATTCCCCTCCCCCCTTCCATAAATAATGACCGGTCCCTTAATACTCAGTAATTTACATTGTTAAGAAGTTAACAGGCCATCTTGTTCACATGTATGAATTTTACGTTTAGTATAATCTGCAGACCCGCAGACTGCAGACCAAGTACAAAATGCAGAATAGGTATAAATTGCAGACTGAAATTACAGACTTGGTATATATAAAATGCAGACTGTGAAAAAACATATATTTTAATATGTCATACTGTCATGAAGTTCAAATTATTTTGTACAACTTCAAGTTTTGTGGTTCATTGTGCAAAATTTAAAGTGGAAGTCAAGTTCGTTCTGCGCATTGGTTCTGCTCATAATAATGTGAGGACCTTCTAATGTGAACATTGCCCAAATTTCGAATGTTTCGAACTTTTCTGAACATAAACTCTATAAACGCATAGCGAACCAAAATGGTGTTAGATATTCAGACAGTACATAATGTTTTAAAAAATACAACAGTTCAAGATGTAGACAAACCGTTTGCTTACATTACAGACTTTTAATACGGACTTGACTTCTACTTTTAGCACAACAAAATCATAATATTACTGCGATAATCGGGCGTAAGCGGGTTTAATACACATTTGTCATTTAAATTAGAGGATAAATTGTTCTTTCTCAAACTTAAAAGTCATTCAGACATTCACTCCTCAAATTTAGTTTTGTGATGGTTTGTTGTTTCTAATTCTAAGTTTAGTTTGTGTATCTACCTCATTTTAGTTCAATATTTCTCTTTACTCTTTAGGTATTAAATATGGTTTACAAATATCTTAATTTTGCTTACGTTTACTATATTTAGCAGTTCCCACAACTCTCATAAAACTGGTCTTAGATTATATTTTGGTAAGGCGCATAATTTTGAAAACGGGCATATAATATGTAGTTTTATAGGTTTTTTTCACAGTCTGCATTTTATATCAAGTCTGTAATTTCAGTCTGCATTTTGTACCTGGTCTGCAATCTGCAGATTTTACTGACCGATAAATTTTATTCCATAGGAGTTGAAGTGGGCACAATGACAAGCTGTGCAAGTGTTCAGACCTGCACAACCATGCCAATTTGCACTCAAATTGATGCCACAGACAGCGATCACACCATAGGTACTAATTAACATGTTAAATCGTTAAAAGTATATCAATGTTCCTTTGGGAACAAATAGAAATGTGTGGCGCCAATATTACATAAAAATATTGTATTATTTAAAATTGTATACATCTCAGGCCCTGCTGATCATCCAATTAATTCGTCAGTCTTAGAAGAGGTGCCTAGTGAGGAAGCTGCTATACATGAAGGTAAAAACTAAATCTGTTTACGACAAAAGTGCCAGTTAATACTGTTACTCGTTAGCTCCAGTGTCAAGCGCGTATATAGTGATAGACGAGTGACCAGGTACCTTTAATACATATTATTCATTTTGATATGAGTTCCAAACTTTCTAATGTTCCCAAGGTATCAAATTCTGAGACTACAGAGGATATTCCTAATGTATCACATTTAAATAATTTGGTTACAGAAACCGAACAAAGTAAGCATAGCCATAAGCACAATGTTTTAATTTGTAATCAGTCAGTTTTTGAGATGCTGAAAATGTTCCCTGCCCCTGGTCATGTATTTCTTTTTATTTGTTTCAAAACTCTTGCTTCATAGACGTTCACAAATTTGCCATAACAATAGTTTTTGTCGCTTTATTAAGAATGATATAAATACTAGTCGTGTCCAGTAATTTGTGTTTTATCCTGATCCTGAAAAGTGTTTTATTTCAGGCAGGACCCTTCCATTCAAAGTAGAAACGACACCTATAAGAAAGGGGTCAAAAGAAAGCTATCAACCAATCTTCCAGACTTAAACAAATGTCCACTGTGCAAGTCAAAGAGAAAAGGGGTCTGGGTGCAATGCAGGGGCGGATCTAGGGTAAGTCCAATCAGTCGTGTGACTGACATATTTTTTGCAAAGAAATACTTTTTTTTCGAAATTTGAATAATTAATTCCTGAATATAATATGAAATTCATATTATAATCCAATATACATCTTTACAAACTCAGTTTTGAATAAATATATGCTTTATCTGGAGCATCAGTCCATTTCATTATCAGTCCATTCAGTTTCATTTTGGTTGGTCAATTTGAAATTATTGACAATTTCTATTGGTTCATTTTTTTGGACCCATTCGGACTTTTTCGCGGCTGGGGATATCAGTCCTTGGGGATATCAGTCCTTAAAGCAGTCTTGCATATTCCTGTATATGAATGTTTTTACGTGCTTCACAAAGGTCATGGTCGTAATATGGGTGGTAAAGCCAAAGGGAAAGTGTGCACTGCCACAACGTATGAAAATATCCAAAATTATGAAACAGAAATTAATATATTGCAATGTATCTTATATGTATCGTTTACAGTGGCGTTCCTGGGCCATTTCTAGTGGGGGGTGTAGCATCCCATTTTTACCGACGAAAAGGGCGTTTCCCTTTCCAATTGTCAAACATTACAATACAAATTTTTATAGGATAAAAGTTTTAATTTGAGTATACATATTTGGTAATTTTCAAGTATGGTACCTATTGCACATATCATATACCTTAGGAATTAATTAATAATTATTTTAGCAAAACTAGATTTTTATCATTCTTGATTTATACAAAGACCACGAGTTAGCTACTTTATCCAACTCAAGTTCGTCTAATATATCTACAGATGAAGATAAAATCATCAAGTCGTCAAGACGGTTTTCTTTCATCGTTGATCGCAAATAGCTTTTAACAAGTTTTAGTTTACTAAATGAACGCCCATTACTTGCGACAGAAACTGGAATTGGTAATGCAAGCTGGTACGCTTTCGTCGGGTTGGGATAAAACTGTTGTTTTCCAAGTACACACTTCACTGCTTCCTTCAGATTTTTGGCACCACTTTTCTCGATATCAGAAGATATTAGCTTAATCTCTGCACACATAGCGTCTGGATCTTTGAAGTCCTGTGGAAATGCTGCGCATAAATTTCCCACTTCTTGGAACAATTGGGTAAATTTGCTGGAAGCAAAATAATTATGGGTAGCACAATATCAGATAAATATTCATCAATTTCGTTTATGTCCGATACAAGACGATCTAATACCTTAAACATTTCTTTCCGATAGTGTTGGCTAAAGCTAGGCACAGTAGCATTGGCAAAATTTTCGTCGAAACGGGCAGGTGTCTCCGTGGTCGGTGTCGTTTTGAAAATTCGTACTCCACATTGATTCCATAGGACTCACATTTCTCAGTTGCTGCTGATATAATTCCCTCCATAGCAACATCATCTTCGCGCATGCGAAGCAATTCGTTTCGGGTTTGGTGTAGTACTTCGACACTCGCTAGGATATCTTGCTCGATTTCTTGCACTTCCATCACCACAATCTTCGCTTTGTAAAGCACATTCTTCATAAACAAAACACTGCCATAAAATTCGAATGACTTTAACTCATTCTCATCCGGTCGAAAAGTAACAATTTCGAGTGGTGTTGTTTCAAACGCTTATATCTCTCAAATTATACATCGCACGGAAACAGAAATTGCATCGTTCGAAAGAGGACTTCTGCTTTCCAACAATACCAATTTCATCCGGAGCTTGGTTAACGATTTACTCGCATAAATTTGCATAAATTATGATATAAAAAAATGTTGCAATTATGCATAAACGTATTTAGCGGTTCAAATTTCAAATATGTCAAAAAATTTTATGAATATGACTGAAAGACACGGTTATGATCTACAAGTACCCGAAGTTTCATGCATGTAGCATAAATAGAAATATTTTTATTGAATTTTTATATAAACTAGGTAGTGGAGTAAAATTTACATTTTGTGCTCACATGAAACAAATACCTTTATCAAAGGTCCTTTTTTATTTCTGCAACATGTTATCAATACAAATTTCCAATATTTCTTACTCTCCAAAGATAGTATGGCACCAAAATAAGTCTGTGATACCCACAAAAGAACACTCAAATCATGATTAGCAAAATGTCTTTATTTCTACAATTACTACATACATTCTTAGATAATCATTACACTATTGACTTTAGTTATTCGTAGCATAACCATCCTCAAAATTGGGTCATGCTATTCAAATTTGAAATAATCACTACTCATTTGTTTAGAAATTGATTGTTTTCACAATCTAGAACATGAAAATATTTGCAAATAGGATGACCAAGTGTTGTTGGGCTGGCATCATCATAATTAGTAGTTATAAAAAAGTAATGTTTTCCAAGGCAGTAATGTTTGCTAAAGCAGTAATGTTTGCCAAAGCACATAATTGGATTATGTGGTGAAAATATTTCCTTTATATTGTACTACAAAAGACCTAAGACTGTAACCAAACTGATATCAGATCACCACGTCATACCCAAATCTGTTGCGATGAATATCTGGACTTCTTCCTGTATAAATTTCAAAGTCGCAATATAACCATTACGATTGTCTGCAGCAACCCACAGATTTATTCCCCACATAGTAGGTCATCTAGCTTTCATGAACTGCCTAACCCCGAACCTATTTCTTGATTTGACAGTGTGTTTGTCTGCAACAACAATATTCTGTGACGGCTGGTACAGTTGTTGATGCAGTTTATTGCTGTAGTCTTTAGTACTGGATCTACCATATTCACAAGCGCCATAAGCGCTTTGTACCTAACCCGAGAAATTATGTCTATTGCCCACAGACCATGATATAAGGTTTTTACACTCCAATAATTTTCAATCTCACTGTCGACCTTTAGCAAACCTGCATATTATACTAAAAGGCAATCAACCTCTCAAGGTTGGTGGACTGCAAGACCCTTTTTTATTAGTATATGGGGATAACTTTTGAGTTAGTTGTATGTGGGCATATGTATTGGTATGGCCAGGAAACTACCTCCTGAAGCATTCCCTTAGTAAAAAAGAGTCGAATGAACTCAAGCTCACAGTTCATTGAGCCGAATGAACTCAAGCTCACAGTTGATCGAAATGGATCCTGGACATGTCAGTGAGGAGCAAAATCTGGGAGAACATTCCTGGCGTCAGGATCATCATATCCATCATGTACTATGGGGCCTAGTGGGGATGCTAGACAGGGAGCTTTCGAAACCTTAGGTCCTAATGGCTGGGCTTCCCTCTACCTCTGCTCATCCCCCTACCTTCCCTCTGGGTTGGTGAGTGGGGTTCTCATGACTCATCAGAACTCTACTTCCCTGAGGCTATGAAACAGGAACAGCAGATAGGAACAGGATCAATATATTCATCAGTGCGAATAAAAACTTTTAGAGACATGGTGCCATATAAAATTATAATAAGAGCCAACTAGTAAGATATAAGTATGAATACTTGGCTATTATGTATGTAACAAACAACCAAACATGTGCTCAAGGCTCATTTTACTTCGCCTAGGAATCAGAAATTTTTATGCCTAAAACACCATAAATTTTCGTCAACAATATAAATAAATACCATTTATATTTGTCAATTTCAGTATGAAACGATTATTTCAACACAAAAAGCGATATGAGGACATACTTGGTCGTACTAGTGAAGCTATACTAAATACAAATAAATTTACAACGCCATGGCAACGGCAAAACATTGAAATAGAAATTGTCTAGAAATGATACAAATACTTGCCTTGAAACTCCAGACACGACTCCCAATGCCAGGTTGAGATACTTGTCTTCATACGAAGACATTCCATCATTACTAGCACTATCAGTTTGCAAAATAAAGCCAAAAACAAAACGTCTTCAGAATGCGATTCAAACAAAACTACAACACAATACATTTCAACGCTTGTGCGTTCCCGTGCGCGATGATCAGGAAAATTGCTCTAAAAGATTTGTTTTTCTGCCTAAGCCAATCAGAATCCGTATCTAGGGTAAACAAACACTCCGGAAGTGATTCCTGCAGTCTTTTACCAGGAAACTGTAATGCTTTACCAAGAATTTGGCGTCCGAAGTTGGCCGAACACTTTCCGATCACGAGAATTGCCATAATAGGCTTAGATTATTTTGCAATTTCCCGAGACTGCTCCGAGCTATAGAATGGAAGATGGCGATTCTTTTGGTATATTTGTTATTATTATACGTGGAAAAGAAGCAAAAAGACGAACATTTGAATCAGGCGGAACATTCAAAATGCAACTGCAAAATTGATAATGTGTCATTTGCATAAATTTCACCGCATTGATCATTTCAAGGTAAGAAATTCGCTTGAAATTGAGCGAGAAACAATAAAATTATATGAATATTTCTGAATATATAGTATCGATCAAGCGGAATTTTTTGGTGGTATTTTCGTATGTCTACTGCAAATACTCGCAAAGTTCTTTAATATTTAATCTTCCCATCATATACATCGGAAATTAATATTGGTGGATCGAATTGAGTTAATTTGTCTAATAAATTTGTGGCAGTCTTTTTGGCATCATGATCTGTTTCATCACACTCGTGAAGAGTGCCAATCACTGTTTCATAACTGACCCATACAGCTTTGATTGACTCAGCTCTGCCAATCCATCGAGTCTGTGAAAGATTCTTCATGATGAGCCCTTCCTGTAAACTTTCGATTTTGCTCTGTAATTTTCCGAATCTACTTGTGCTTTTTGTTAGGAAGTTATAAAGCTCTTGCAATGTGGTAAAAAACTCCTCGATCATAACGGAAGATTTACGGGAATGTTCGACGCAAAGATTTGCTTTATGACCAAGACAAGTAATGTCGCTCCAAATGCTCACTTAACTTCGCTTGTGCCCCATTGTAATAAACCCCGGACATTGAAGCTGTTGTATCATAGCACTGAAAATGTATACCAGCATGGGGAATATGCAATTCTGTTACGATTGCTAGAACCTTTTGAGAAAATCCATCACTGGTTTTAGAAGAGATCTCTGATATTTTGAGAAGCCGTTCTTGGATGCGAAACTCTGCGTCCACATAGTGTATAATTAAAGATATTTGATCGGCATGAGCAACATCGGGTGTTGTGTCAGCAAGTACAGCGTAAACAGCCGAAGAACGTATTTGTTCTGTTAAAATATTTGTTCTGTTAAAATGTTGCGCACTTCAACTGCTAAAAGGTTGATCAATTCATTCTGGGATTTACCACTCAAGTAAGTGACACGGTTTGGATGTAAATGGGCTGTGGTCAACCAGGTTTATAGAAAAGGAATCCAGCGTGACAATAGGTTTACTAATTGTCTAAAGTTTCCATTTAGATCATCATCACCACCACAAAAAGCAAGGGCTTGTCTTGACAAGTATCTACAACAATCTAGAATAACTTTAATGTCTTCTCTATTGTGCAGACGTTCCCGCTCTTCTTGGGCAAGTGTTTAATGTTTTAATGTTTTAATAAGATTCGGCAACTACCCAAAAATACAACAACGTAGTGCCAGGGAGTTCACCACAGGTTCCCCCAATTACGGCGATCCCTTAATATTTACATAAAATTACGTTCAAATAATTGATTAACGAAACAGACAAAGTAGAACAACACAATTACAAAACGGCTAAACTGACAACTAACAACAGTTTAAAACACTGTCAAGGGATCTAACCCTTTTACATCTAACACAGACAGATTTCCAAGTCCGAGGATCGTCACAGTTATACGTGTTCGATAGTGCGTTCTTATAATACAATTTCAGTCCTGATTTAAAAGCATAAAAACCAATGTTTCTGTCTCGAAGGTTATCACTTAGGATGTTCGAGGTTTTACAAGCTCTAATAAAATACGAGGACTGGAACGTTACAGTTTTGGCATAAGGTATTAAGAATTTAATTCGATTGTCATTAGTTTCACTTCTAGTGATTCCTGATCCTGATATAACCGGTCGAGCGCTGTTGTCAATAGAAGTAATTGCTTTCTCGCATTAGATAATGCTACATCGACGTGGTGACTTCTTTTTGAAAAAATATCGAACCGATCAACCGATGCTTTATGAGCTGCACTAGTGAAGTGCTGTACCAGTTTTCCTTGCTTGCTTTTCCCCAGGCCTTTCATCTTATCCCAGCGGTTTTCTCCATCTTTTGTCCATGAACATGATGTCCCAGGACCCTCCCTGAACAGGCTGCAAGCAAAACAAAAAGCTCGATCCAGAGTTGGACTGTATTCCAAAAAAGGCATTGATACGTACCATTTTGATGTAAACGAATTTTGTTTCGATTTAGCGATTATCTGGTTCGTTGGATAACTTTCAAGAATCGGCTGACAAGGTCCCAAGGCTATTAGAAAATTCTTTTGTGACTCATTCAGCTTTACCCCAATACGTTCTGCTGGATCGTTTGTCACGATAGAAGACTCCTCTTCAACTGATTTTTCCAACGTTTGC
This sequence comes from Paramuricea clavata, assembly GCA_902702795.2. Taxonomy (NCBI): domain Eukaryota; kingdom Metazoa; phylum Cnidaria; class Anthozoa; order Malacalcyonacea; family Plexauridae; genus Paramuricea; species Paramuricea clavata. Next base: position 17,091 of record CACRXK020005145.1, read on the forward strand.
TTCAGAACATTCTCTTCACAAGTTAAAGCTTCTTTTGATGATGGCAATAACAAGTGACATTTTTCTTTCAAATCTGATGCAAACTTCTCGATAGTTGAAATAAATACATCTTGGCTATAATCTTCCGACGCGAACGATTCGTGCAAATCTTGGGCCTCTTTTAGCACATCCAGAATTTCTCCCAACATGCCCGCTAATTCATGGTCTTCTATTGTTGACTGTTCAGGCCCATCATCCAAATAAAATTACAAGGATTTACACTATGCCTACATTTCTTCCAAAATTCTACAAAGTCCAAGACATAAATTTATGAAAGTGAATTGAAGATGACTTACCAACGATAGCATGGGTTGAATAAGGTCATTAAACTGAAAGTTCGATGATGAATGAGACGATGTACTGGCAGCACTGCTTATGTCATCTTCTGGAAATTCCGGGGTGTTAGTTTCGATGAGAACATCACTTATTGAATCCTTATCTATTTTCTGCTTCTTTGCTTCTTGGACTGTTTGATCCGGTTCGTTTTCGATTTTATTCCAACCTCGTTTTTCTATGGATATTTCTAATTCTGGGTCACGCGCATCACTCATGAATGATTGTACTTCTTCTCTTGATGTTGAGGGAATATCTTCATCTGAGCTCACACTGTCCGTATTTTCTTTGTTCTTAGTCTCTGTGTCCGCACTTTCAGCAGTCGGTTTCGTCGAAACAACGGTAACTTTCCGAGCAGCTGTGTCAAACGGATTTTTGGGCGCCCAACTACTTCGTAGAGAATAGCTTTATGCTGTTTCTGCAAATCATGGTGTTTTTTTGAATTATGCTTTTTCTTGTAATCAAAATCCATTTCAGCACCACATTCTAAACATTTAATTTTAAATCGATTTTTTCGTTCGTTTCGTTTCGTACATCGTTTCGCATCGTTTTGTACTTTTGTAGCGTTCCAAGACCATATAAAGTATGATGATTTGTCTATGTTTATATATATTCTAGATAAGTAGGGCCTTTCCCATGACTTTACATAATTTACATCTACTACCGGTACGCAAATCGTGGGCGATACCGCCGATACAGAAGGGAGTGCTTACCGCAGTGTGCCATGTCATTGGCCATTTGGCCCACCCGCAAATAATGCAAATCCACTAGATGTTTACACAATCGTATCGTGACAGTTTGCTTTTTCAAAATGCTTTAACAAAATGCCAGAAATGAGTAAGATCATTAAGATGTGCTGTACGCAAGTCAGGCGACGCATATGTATCATAGTATGTGACGCGCTATGTGTACAAGTTTATTTTTAATTTACAAAATTTGTCACACAAGAATTAGACAAACATAAATTACATAGTACTTTACACGAAAGATGTTGAGTTAAGGCGATTATATTCTGATTCTAAATGTGCAAATTGGTTTATTATTTGTCTATGCTTTATATTTTAGTGCTTATATATAATTAATATATACATATAATTTTTGTTCATTCAGCTAAAAGCAATTGCGCGAAAGAACCGACGACCGTAACGATTTTGAAATGTGATGTTGTATAATTTACACAAATACACAATGCGGTGAGCCGGTGAATGCTATTAAATCGTGCATCGATTATCGGATTATATATTATATTATACTATTGTTGGCAGATACATTACGCAAATACAGGATTAGCGCAGTGCGTGCTGACACAATTTAACCGACCACAGGATATCAATGTAAAACCACTATCGAATAACGTATTTCTCAATAAACATTATTCTGTTAGACATGATCGAGCATTTAATCGCCAGCAGAAATCTTGAATTCTTGATTTACCAACGAAATACCAGATGAAATTGTAGAATAATTGCTTCAGTTTTAAAAATTTTTTTGTTACTTCTCATTTTAGTATTTTACCAACGATGAATTAACTAGTTTACCGACAAGCCTTCAATTTTCCGATTTTACCGACAAACTAAGAGAAAACTGGGGGTGCAACACCCCCCGCCCCTCCCCCCCCCCCGCCCGGCACACCCATGATCGTTTAGGTCAAATAAACCGCGTGAAACATTGTTTTGACAAACACACATTAACAATTATAATTAACTCTCTAGTTTTTTCAAAATTATATTATTGCTCTACAGTCTGGAGCAACACTTCTCAAACAAATTTAAATAAGGTACAGGTAGTGCAGAACTTTGCTTGTCGAATAGTTAGTGGAGTTGGCAAATACGATCATGTCACACCGATCCTACAAGAACTAAAGTGGCTTCCGGTTCGACAGTATTTATATTATCGTGATGCGGTCATGGCATTTAAATGCATGACAGGAAACGCACCTGTGTACCTAACTGAACAGTTTGTGAGACAAGGTGACATTTCATCTTGCGTTACTAGGAACTCAAGCATGATTGATACTCCTTTATACAGAACAGCAACTGGGCAAAGATCTTTCAAATTCAGAATGGCCACAATTTGGAATTCCTTAAAACCAGAACTTAGGGCCTGCAAATCTTAAGAAATCTTGATGTAAATAGCATATATATATATTTGTGTAGTACTACCACGTGTGTGTGTGTGTGTGTGTGTGTGTGTGTGTGTGTGTGTGTGTGACTGTGTGTGTTGTTATGTGCTTCTCTATTATTATGGTGTATAAAAATTTAGATCAATTATGTAAAATTTCGCTGAAAAGCCTTTTAAGGGATGTGAAATAAAATACAATACAATGATAAATGCGGAGTTGAAATATAACATACCCCAATACCGGTGATACATACCCCCCAGACTGATGGTACGTACCACAATGCCGGTGGTACAAAAAAAGAAAAAGTGCTATGTACAAAAAATACTGGTGGCACATACTAGATTTGCCGTCCTTACAACAAGGCTGTCAATACAAAGGAAACAAATTGGTGATACATTATATGTCCAATGTTACATAAAAAATACCATAGAGAGAACTCGGTAATTACGTGTTAAAGTTGTTGCCTCGAGGGAAGAGCAGGGTTCAAACCCACCAGTGGCACAACCCTCGAAATTCGCCTCGGCACTCGGCAATTGCCGACGAAAATGCCGAGGCAAGTTACGATTTTTCATAGTTTGCCTCGGCAAAAAAATGCCGAGGCAATTCTACCCGTGAACCGTACATAAATTACAAACTACGGCGTCTGTTCGATTTTTGCTTAAATTTACAAACTACAGCACGGTGTTCGTTTTTTTTATCACTTCCTCGTTCCAATTGTTGTCATCGACGTTGGGTGAACAACAGAAGATTTCATTCATAGCTACTTTACAAAATATTTCAATTTGAGCTTTCCAGCGTCGGCTTTGGCTGAAATAAAGAACAATCTTGATGGTTTAAAGATGGCACGTCGACAAACTTTGTTTTATCTTTTAGACTGTCGCGTGATTACCGTCAAGTTTATTCTTTCATACTATTTGTTGTTTATTACCACTAACTTTTTAAAAACATTTTGAATCAGGAATTTGTTAAATAACAACAAATTGTCAAACGTCAGAATCTACGCTCGTTATAATAATTGTTTACGATAATTTCCCTATTTGCTTTACTTTAATTACAACTGCCGACTTGAATGCCGAAGTAATTGCCGAAGGAATTTGTGGTGATTTCATTGCATGCCTCGGCAAAAAAAATTGCCGAGGCATTGCCGAGGCAAACTCGAAAATTATGGAAAGACTTCGGCAATTATTTGCCAAGGCAAAAATAGTTGAATTTTGAGGGTTGGTGGCATAGCCAAGGGGGCCCCTGGCCCCATTGAGCAGAAGGACTGCCCTTATGAAAATCTGAAATTCGGTCCTCTTTAAATTGTGGTTGATAGCGACAATGTTATCTCTGCATTACAGAACCCTAACCTGTACTGAATTGCCTCGATTAATGTTGGTCGCATTGACAGTCTGGCATTCTAACACTCTAACACAATGTCCTCCACTTCTTCTGAAGCAGTAACAGCGTCTGGTTTCATGCTCAAGGAATATGGAAGGGTTCCTGTGATCTCTTTTTTTGGGCGTGCTCAGAGTGTTTTTCTTTCTGTAAAATGATCACAGGTAACAGTAATACAAATTGAGACTTGCACACCACGAGGTTAATACTAAAATATCTATATATACATATCACCGGTCTTTTACGTTTGCCCCACATGATGATATATTTGTATCATCTGCAAACATACTTACACTAGTACTGGAGGGAAGGCAATTAGGTAAATCATTAAGATATCAAAAAGAGTAGTGGGCCTAGGTTGGAGCCCTGAGGAACACCGCACTGTATGATTCTTTTACTTGATGTTGTTTGTTTTATTTTGCACATTTGCTTCCTGTTAGTTAAATAGGATCTGAACCACTCAAGCGTTTGTTCTTGTATGCTGTACACATCCATTTTTTGAGAAGAATATCATGATCTACACAATCAAAGGCCTGTTATCAAGGAATAAAACACCATTCAGACATCCATTGTTCATGTTATATGTAAACAACGAGTTTGAGTGTTTCATCAGGGGATCCAAACACGAGAAAACTGTATGAAACACGAGCGCGAAGCGTGAGTGTTTTATTGTTTTCGAGTGTTTGGTCCCCTGATGAAACACGAGAAACGAGTTGTTTACATAACATCTCGAACGAAAACATTATTAAACTGGATAAACACGGGAATAGAAGTTATGGTGTGTTCTGCACATGCGTATATCTAGGATAAAATCCCACAAGCGCAAACGAAACTATTTCTCTATAAAGTTGAGCTGAAAGGACTCACAGCGACCGTTTTGGCAGTGCTTCAGGCGCCCGATGATATTGTATGAGGGGCCTTTAGCACTGTCAACTTCTCATCTTGAGATGTTCACGTTATCGCGTGTACTTGTCAGGATGACGAAGGATTGCGAATAATGTGTGTGTGTGCACTGATACACGCTGCATTATTTTTAATAATGCTGTGTGCACGCTGCATTATTTTTAATAATGCTGTGTGCACGCTGCATTATTTTTAATAATGCTGGGTGCTATTTTAGCTTCTCGACATTCGCTGATATAATGCAGAGAGAAAACAATACGTTATTATGACCGTCAGTAATTATTATAGTATATTGTTGTGTTTTGACTTGAATTTGTAATTAGGATCTCAGTTATTAGATGAAAACCGTTTTTCATCTAACAACAGTGATGGTATATGATTTTTAGCGTGTTTCCTTGCGGTATCCAACCTCAATCATGTGACGAATTAGGGTGAGTTCATTCGCTAATTTGCTCATGAATTATTAATGAGTTCGAGATGTTTATATACCACTCGTTTGTTATGCTAAGAAGGGATGTTTGGGTAGCATGTTGTTTTCTAAACCCAGCCTGATGTTCTGTGATCACGCCATTCTCTTCCAGATAAGTTTCAAGTTGTTTAGTAATCAAGCTCTCCAATATTTTGGCTACTGCAGACAAAACCGAGATAGGTCTATAGTTATTACAATGCGTTTTAGACCTTGATTTATGAATTGGTGAAATGATAGCTGCTGTAAAATCATTTGGCAATAAATATATATGTCAATGAGGGAGCTATAAGGTCGGCTGCATCCTTCAAAATTCATTCGGAATTCCATTGTGCCCGATTGATTTCGTCGTTTTGACTTCTGAAAGGAGTTTAAACCTCTTGTATAGTAACGTTTTGAATTTGAAAATGGGATTTGCAGCATATTAAATGCTACTCAGGCGATTCCTAACTTTGAGATAGATTGGCAGCAGGTTGAGGTCCAACTTCACTGAAGTACTCATTTAATGTATTTGCAATTGTATGATCGTCAGTTATGTGTTTACCACTCTGATGAATTTCAGTGATATTGGTTGTTTTAGAAGTTTTGTTAGTTCACCTATTTATATTGTTTTCCACATTTCTTTAGGATTTCTTTCACAACTGTTAAGTATTTTTTTTAAATATTTGGCTTCAGTTTTCTTAATCAATTTATTTAACTCATTGCGCAGTTTTTTATAAGCATCATGATATTGTTAAGATTTTGATAGTTAGCAATGAGTTATTGGGATACCACCGTATTGCTATCTTGTCATTCTCAAATTTCTTTGCATCGCCACCCGGTGTTGACCATTCAGTTTGAAGTCTGAGTTGTTGATTTATTAAGTCTTGGAGCCCTTGAAAGTTGCCTCTCCATTTGAGTTTTCCTTCCGCTGAGATAGTCAGATATTTATATTTTTGATTTGTTTGTTCTGTTTGTTCAACATCAGACACTTTGTTTAATTCCATCATCAAAGATGCTTCGGGTCAACTAACAAATATACAGGGTCAACTTTCTATGTATAATTTTTATGCAACACTGGACTTTTTTATGTATCACCAATTCGTTTTCTTTGTATCAAGGGCCTTTTTTGTAAAGACAGCAAATGTAGTATGTGCCACAGGTATTTTGTACATAGCACTTTTTCTTCCTTTGTATCACCAGTATTATGGTGCATATCACCGGTCTTTTACTATGTATTGTGTTTTGTTATAAAGTTTGTGCCAAAGTTCAATTCGTCTGTTTGCCAAGTGGTAAAAACAGCATCACATGCCAGTCGACAAAACATATTTTCAGTATTACATTAAACAATATATTATAAAAGGTCTGTGATACGTTGTAATGGCCGACCGGTGATATGGAAACCTTCTGATGTCCCAGGCCTTAGATATGCCTTGTCATCAATGCTATGATGGGAATTGGCTGCAACATCTTTTCCAAAAAAGGCAGATTTAATATTCTTCACATGTGCCTGTTGGTAATATGTATTTTCATTGTCAATGTCTTCTGTTTTTGGTGGCTTTTTTGTGCAAAACAGTCGTTTTCCTCTTTGCTTGGACTGATTTGGATGATTTTGGCTTGAATGAATGAACCACTTTATTTAAAGAGGGTAGAAACACATGACAGCAATATAGCTGAAAAACCTGTGGCCCTCGTATACAATACATACAAAGTTATTAATTCTACCTTAAAACGTCTAAAAGCTACTTAGAGTAAAAATGTAAAAGATCTTAGGATTATAAATTTATATATACAAATTATATACAGTACAACTTGATGATCACAATAATAATTCAAAGCGATCGATGCCCTTATAAGATTCTAAGAAGTATTTTTTAAGGGCAAACTTAAAGGAATTAACGCTAGATTTCGTCTTAATATCCTTCGAGATTGTTCCATATTTTAATGCTGCTGACCGTTACAGATTTTCCTCCCTCAGTTGCATAATTATATTTAGGACACACTAAATTATATTCGCCATGACGAGTTTGTCTACCATTAATTTCATTGTTTATTTTAAATAAGTTCTTAATATATTGTGGAGCTTGGTCGTGCAGGCTCTTGTAAACTAAAGTGCATTTGTTAATTTTAACTTCGTCATAAAAAGGTATCCAGTTCAGTTTATTAAAATTGGCTATTGACCTGGAGGAAGTGTCGGTTCCTAAAATTACCCGAGCTGCTGTTTTTGTAATTTAGAAATTGTAAGCAGATCATTTTGCGAGCAGCAACTCCAAATAGAACTTCCATACATCATAACTGGCTTGACGACAACGTTGTAAAATAGCTTTCTGGTAAGTAAAATAGCTTTCTGTAAAATACCTCTCTGGTAAGTATCTTTCTCAGCAGGCCGATTTTTTTACTAAGATTTTTACTAAGTTTGTTTATATGCTCTTTGAAAGTTAAATGTTCATCAATGATTACGCCAAGTAATTTTTGTGAAGAAACCAGTTCAATATTTGAATCACTTGCTGTAAGAGGTAAGGAAGATAATTGCATTCGGGATTTAAGGCGTTTACCAGTAATAAGAATTGATTTGGTTTTGTCAGCATTTAGTACCATTCTATTTTTGTCTGACCACTCACATAGTTTGTCTATATCGTGTTGAAGGTTAACTTGTAATTCAGTCGACGCGACAGAGAAGTAGGAACTTGAAGAGAAAGTAGTGTCATCTGCATATACATCAACAGTTGAACTAGGTATGTTTGGAGGTAGATCATTTATGAAAGCAAAAAAGAGAAGAGGGCTAAGAATGCTACCTTGAGGGGCATCACAAGTTATACATAATGGACATGATTTGAAGCCGTTAATTTCTACAAACTGTGTCCTGTCTGAGAGGTAATTTTGGAAAATCTTGAGATAGGTATCATCCACTCCATAAGCGCTTAACTTTTGCAATAAAAGCTGGTGGTCAATCAGGTCAAATGCCTTGCTGTAGTCTACGAAAACGACGCCAGTAACATAGTTTTTATCAAGGTCAAGAAGGATTTGGTCTAGTAAGCGAATTAGAACAGTTTCAGTCGAGTGGCGTTTGCGAACGCCAGATTGCAGGCCATATAGGAAATTGTTACTGGATAAGTGTGAATATAGTGCTTTCGTAGAGATGTCTTTCATATAATTTTGAGAGGATCGGAAGAACAGATATTGGTCTGTAATTTTGTTTGTGTTCTACATTTCCTTGATTCTTAAAAATGGGGGTGACTTTGGCTACTTTCCATCTGGATGGGAAGGTATTGGTGGATATGCAATGGTTTATGAGATGTGCAACTGAGCTTGATATGGATGGAGCAGCAATTTTAAGTAATTTAGGACTCAATCCGTCAGCACCTTTTGCTTTATTTGCTGGCATAGAATTTAGCATTTGAAGTACCTTTTCTGGAGAAATATGTGGAATTTCAAACTTTAATTATCTTTATCTTTATAGAGTTTAGCAGAGACTCGTTACAAAAAGTAGACTTTATAGATGATAAGAGACGTTGTGGTTGACTGACAAAGAAAGAGTTAAAGATTTCGGCAATACACCTATTGTACACAGTTGTGGCACTGTTGATTAATTTCTTGTTTTTACTTGTTAGTCTGTAGTTAGCAATATTTAAGAGGTCTCTCTTTTTAACTCTTCTATTTGTGTACATGACTAAACCATGATATGTAGCCTTATCTTCGATGCTCTTAGCAATAAACTCTTCATCTTCACTGTCTATTAAAGTTTTATTGGCTTGGCTTGTCTCTGCTCTCTTTTTTACTCTGGTTTCTTCAAAAATCGTGCTAGCTTTTCTTTCCTTCATCTGATAAAACGTTCGGTGATGTTATGTTGATCTTCCTCCTGCTGGAGGTGAGATGATCCCTTCGATGGATGTCACCCTGTCTTGCTTTTACTTAAGTTCTTCCTCCATATCCATGATAGACACACTGCCCTACTTTCCTCTCTTGGCTGAAATTCTTTGCATAACAGCATCTATTTCAATGGCCAACTTCCTTTTCTTTTTGTTTAGTTGTTCCACCACCATATATTAGATGCTGTGATATTAGCATTGTCCCAGGCTTTCACAGCATCTTGCACTTTCAACATAAAATGTATTTATTACATATAAGTATATACCTATACAACCAGTTAGTTAGCACCAGATATTCAATCATGGTATAATGGTAAATAATAGATAAATACCATTATACCATAAATAAATACCATGACATGTTGAGAAATTAACGAATAACTTAGGTATGTGAAAGTCCTTTAGGCATTTCCCTCAGGCTATGCCCTACACCCTACCCTATGCCCTACAAATTTGCTGAATCAGCGACTGTCTTGATATTACTTTATATAATAAAACAAACAATATAGATACTAACCTTCAATGTATCTGACCCATTATGTTGTCAGGATCAATTCCAAGTTCACTGATTTTTGATCTTGATCGTTCTGATGCTAGCAAAACCTGAGCAACCTTCCGGTCCCATTCTGTGTCAACAGTAGCCAGTATTTCATGACCATTTTCAGCATGCAGCTGTAATGTGCCTTCTAGCATGCTACTAGGCCTTGGATAACATATCAAGGAATGTATCTAGATTGCATGAGTCCGGTCTTAATACAACAAGCCTTTAAATATTCCACAAACACGATGTAAACACAGAGACCCCATCCTTCATCTAAAAGGCATACAAAAACTTATCCTTGTCTGTATTAATGAATGGTTGACCATTGTTGTGATGTGCAAAGAAAAGTTCCATGGCTTCCTCAAAACGTAAAAAGCTGTTATTGTAGGCCTTGCCATCCACGCCAATGTGTTTGCATTGAAGAGCATCAAGCACTGCTAGAAGACCCACTATTTTCTTCCTCTTGTCATCATTTGATGGGCTGGTTTGTTGTACCATATGCTGTAGAACATGGTTATTCCTTAAAGAACAAGGTTTCAGAGATTTTAGAACATGTCTTGTCTCACCACAAGTAACATATGGGCCTTTGCTGTTAACTCTGCTCGAGCATCATTTTCCCCATGAAGCTCCGTCTCCTTTAGTCTTGGTCGTCCTTCCATGCTGTTTCTTACATCGAACTGACTTTCGTTTGCTTTTATATGTCTGTTTTCAGTCACAATATTAAAAGACAAATCAGTGTGTGACAAGAGTTCAATTTCCACAAGCAGCGCTATGTCGGAATTCATCGGAATAATTAATATTGTGTCTAACCCCCAGGTGTTTCTGTGTGAATAAGATAGACTACCTGGTCTATAGATTACCAAAGATTACAAAGATGGATTACCATTTGAATTATATGTACACCCTGATGCATCCCATTGCTTTTAAGCAAATACATGCACTTGAGGTTACTATTTTAAATGTTAGAAGCTCAAGTGTGTCAGTATGACCTGCAAGATTTAAGATTACAGACAAATACAATGAAATCTTACATTTATCCATACAATGGAATGGCAGATATTAAAATTATTTAAGGCCTAATAGGCATAAATTGTACAAGAGTACCTGGTTATAGCATGTGATGTCCTTGCAAGTTTAATCAAGTTTCAAGCAATTAACTATATAGCTTGTCTCTTGGAATTGAATGGCAAGCAAACCAAAGAACAAATAATTACAGATCTGTAGAGTTAATTTCCTCATATCTGCCAGGTGTCCCACAATATAGGTGAGAAGTCACAACTTCATATTTTGTTCTCGCAAACCTGCATGCATGCCAAAATTTGCCTTAAATTTGCATGTTTCCACATTTCTTGAGAAAACATATTTTGTGAAGCACTTAGTTGTATATTTTAGCTTTTACAACATCCTGTCAAAAGATTTATTGCTCTGTTTGTTCAGAAATTGTTAATTGTATTGCAATTGTTAATTGTATTGCAGTTACCCCTTTGGAAGTAGAAATGGAAATACTATTATTACCTGCCAATAAGGCTCACAGACTATATTCATTTGCAGCACCAATCCTTAAAGGTGTGAGAACTATTATTTCTAAACCGTTAGCAAATATTATGAATGCATCAATTGAAACAGGCATGTATCCCTCTTAACTAAAACATGCACAAATCGTGCCAATTTTTAAAAGCGATGACAAAGAAGAACCAGGAAACTGTAGACCAATTTCGTTACTATCTAATTTAAATCGGATATTTGAAAAACTTATGTATAATAGACTAAAAATATTTATTGACCAAAACAACATATTATGTTCATCGCAATATGGATTTCGAGAGAGTTATTCTACAAACCATGCTCTCCTTGATATTGTGAACAAAATACAAACAAATATGGACAATAACCTTTTTTCGTGTGGTGTTTTCATAGATCTTCAAAAAGCCTTTGATACAGTTACCCATGAAATATTCCCCGAGCCGGCGGCGCAAAGCGCCGTGCGAGGGTAATTCCGCCCGGCTATTTACACCCGGGTGTTTGAAAACATAGCGAAGTGCAAAGTTGTCCTCCATTATGTGATGGACGGTCTTCGATGTTATTGCGCATGCACGTGTAATAGCTCGCACTAAAATTCTAAAAATATTGTTTTTCATTTTGCAAAGATGTATTTTGATATTTTACAATATATTTCTGCGACCTATTTCGCTATTTAACTGGAAAAAAATCCTGCAGTTTCATGAATTAGTGGCTGTCAACCGTGAAACAAAGTGTGAAAGGCATGCATAAAGTTATAAACTGATAAACACAAATTTTGTCGAAGACGAACCACATCGATGTTTTTAATATAAAATTTAATCGTTGTCTTGACTCTTGGCTATCT